>JPJV01003708.1:0-10067 GCA_000750745.1 Pseudogymnoascus sp. VKM F-4281 (FW-2241)
GGGGTGGGATTTTGATTCGTGTGTTGAGGAGGGTGTTTCGGTTTGTGGATCGCCCGTGGAAGATGTACCCCCTCGGCGTGCTGTTTGGGCTTGGCTTCGATACGAGTAGTGAGATTGCGGTGTTGGGGATTGCGTCGGTGGAGGGGGCGTCGGGGACGAGTTTGTGGTTGATTCTGATTTTTCCGTTGTTGTTTACTGGTATGTGACTCCGCGCTGTATGGATTAGGAGACGCGAGAGAAATTTCCGAACTGACACCCCATAGCTGGAATGTGCCTCCTCGACACCACAGATGGTGCTTTGATGATGACGCTCTACACCTCTAGTGCTAGAGATCGTGACCCGCTCGCCACGATCTACTACTCCATTATCCTCACTGGTATCACCGTGATGGTAGCAATCTGCATCGGTACGATCCAACTCCTGTCCTTAGTCGCCAATGTTGCGGAGCCAGAGGGGCCCTTCTGGGACGGCCTGGAGAGGCTGGGTGAGTATTATGATGTTTTGGGTGGGTGCATTTGTGGGCTATTTGTGATAGGGGCTGTTGGGGGGGTGTTGGCGTATAAGCCGTGGAGGAGGTGGGTTACAAAGGGGTGGGATGAAGTGGAGGTTGTGGATGAGGGGGACAGGAAGGAAGTGTGTCTTGAGAAGGGTGAAGGTGGTGGAGGCGGGAAGGAGTTTGAGGGGGCCTTACCACTTGGTAAGGAGGAGGGCTGTCGGGAAGCTGAGAGAGAGGGCAGGGTGGTTCAAGTGGATTTGTTGGGTAACGAGCGTGACGATATGGCACCAGGCGAAGTGCCAGTGAAGAACACTACCTTTGCCTCCAGCGAGGGCGTTGAACAGACACAGAGGGGGCCCGTCGTCTCGCCTGAGGGTATGCAGGGCTCGCAGAACCCCGCGGCACCGGGCACGGATGCAAAGAATGACGATATAGGCTCAAAGATTGTGAGATGAGGACGGCTTAGAAACTAAGAAACATACGATAACAAAGCAACAAAGCTGTACAAACCATATAGCTAATAAATACAATAAAAACCGAGCAGAACAGACCCCTCCCAGTGCTCTCCGATGTTTCAGGGGACGTCGTTGCTCGTAACAGTCTTGAAGGGCAGCGTGGGCATTAGGCAGCTGACACCTGGCTCCGGGAAGTCTTCTGGTCTGCTTGATGATTGAGACATTAAGGTACACTGTATCTCTTGTTATTCTGTCAAGTAAACTCCCGCTAAACCTTCCCAGCTTGTGCTCCCTTTCCTTATTCCCATTAATCCTTGTTGAGATTACACTGCTCAAGGTTAACTACGACTGCAACTCCCACATACGACCATAGATATCCTGTTTTGGCCTGTTGATGGCCACAGTCGCCCAATAATAGCAGGGTCTGAAAATAATCACATTCCGTATCACATGCTGTAAAGTCCGTAGAGAATCGTAACCGTCGTGTCGTTCATCATGATGCCAGCTATAATCTTAACTCCTTGCTGCTGTCAGACCCACTCAAAGCGCCAAATATTCACTCCTGTATTTGGACGCTGCAACTGGAGAACGAATCCAGATTCCATGGCTGCATCATCGAGGCGCTTTGGTAACCTTTCATTCATCAACTCCATCTCTTTGACATCGCAGCTCCTGGAGCCCACAAGATACCTTGCTTCCTCTCCATATAAGTACCGAGTACCAGTTTGGCGTCTCATTCTTCCACAATTAATCTCAGCAACACCAGCCCTCAACACTCAGTCCAAGACCTATTCGATGCCTCCCAGAGATCCCTCAACCTCTTGCAGCTAGTTTGGTTGGGCCATTTAGTCGTATGCCCGAACTCGGTGAGGAAATCGAGCAAGCACCTCCGCTCATCCCGACCGGAGAGGAATTGACCACACCAAGCCATGAGGTGGCTTCCGTTGAGGTTGGTACCGATGTTGTCAGTGGATGACATGCACAACCCGCAGAGCCAGCGCGTTGGGGATATGATTGCTGTCTGTCAACGAGAAGTCGGATTAGCGGACTGCATGTGAAATCAGACGGAACTGCTCTTGCCTCTATGTAGCTCCCTGTACCATGTAGACTTGCCATGGGTTGGTCCTCTGGACAGTAAACCGCCAACATAACCTTTGCCGTGTAGTAAAATTGCCATGCCACGACTAGAGCGGATTAGCAAATGTATGTCTACTGAATGGAGCAACTCTTGACTCACCATGCCAGGACGCAAAATATTGGATGAGGGGAAATGCGTCGTTGCCATTTTCATGAACACCCCAGGGCCTAAATGACCGAGGTAGATTCTCCTTCCATCTGTCAATTAGTAACCTCAGACGTTTCAAGTCCGTAACTACGGTGGTATCATCTCTAATCGCACTTGTCGCGGTGCCCCAACAGAGAGTGCACACACGGAGTAAAAAAAACGTCATCCGATTTGTCCATGCCTCGTCCGTCGAAACCGGGAGATTCAGATCATCGTCCGCCAGACTCAGGTATGACAAGTCGAACTGACAAGGTTGTTCGCGGAGGAAACATATCCGGATGGTTTCTCGCTGATGGGTCCAGAAGCATGCAATCGCGAGGCTGGACTCGACTGGAGACCAGTCTGTGTTTCCGTCCATGAAAATCGAGGCGGCGCCATTCAGGTGCCGTTGGGCGTCATTGCCGACTTCGAGGAATTGTTCCGACATGCGCAGAATGACGGTGGTGGCTAGAAGTGCATCATTTGAGGATGTGGCTTCGTCAGAAGACGATAGGAGCGGGATCAGTAACTCTAATACCTTGGCGTTATAGTGCTGCTCTACGGAATTTTCAACAATTCCTAATAGATACATGACATGCGATGCGCAGGCTAGGCAGGCGGCGAGAACAAGCGGCTCCGCAAGTGCGAGTTGAGGAATATAGGATTGGAAATAATGACTGGGGGATCCTATGTCAAGCTTGCAGATATTAGCAATGAGCCATCATTATTGTTATAACCCAAAAGGAATTAGCATTAGAAATGTCCAAATCCTTAGATCCAATTTTCAATGGATCTGACAAAATGGCCAAAAATGCCTTGCCTTAATGAAACTGACACACATACCCAACGACCAGCTTTTGTGACGTAAAAGCCAAAAATGTTGCACTCAAGCTCGTCAGACAGGAGCCTCGCAGGGCCCTGCGATGCCCTCAATAAACCATCACTAGGCAGCTTTTCCCACCCCCTACTAGAATTCGACTTAGAGCCGGAAACACTGTCTCTTCCATCAAGTCCACCGTCTGAATTGGAAGAGGTCACGTGCGGAGAGCTATATGTGCTTCGTAGGATGGTTCCGCTTTGCCCGGATCCCGTACTAGTGTCGTTGTAGCGTGATGAGAAGGGACTAGGAGGGAGCCATGAGGTTTCGGATCCATGACTCGCGTTGTTCTGAGCGGGAAAGTGGGAATATTGGCGCTCGACTGAGTCTTGCACTCCAGTGGTTGTAGTTGTTGTAATTGCATTATTTCCTGTCGGCAAATCGGCCCCGATGGATTCATCTCGACCCGCCGGTATGGTAACCTCCGAATCCGAACCTTGGACTAGAGGGGGGTCACCATCGTCGTCCCGCACTGACTGCTCCTCAATGTTCCGGCGGCTTCCCGGCGGTAGTGGTAGGTCCCTGCTGAGGTTCACGGGAGGAGAAGTAATTTGTCTCTGCTGTTGTAAGGAGGACAAATATCGGCTTTGGCGAAAACGAAAACGTTTCGAAGCATACTCGCAGGTGGTGGGGTATTTGGCGTTGCGGCACGTGGAACAAGTCGGTCTCTCCTTGTCGCATTTAACATGGCGTTCTCGACAGTTCAGACAGCCTGGCTGTCGCATGTCTGGATTTTGATGCCGCCGAACGCTGCCTTTTGGGAGTAATTTCGGCGAATATGATCGTTAGAGACGCCGGGGATTCTTGATAGATTTGTACTCCATGGGCCGAGAAAACTGATGAGCCTGGACTGTCCCATGGATAAACCTTACTTGTGACTCCAGTATAATCTCCCCGCAAACATGGCCGACACGTTGTTACCGAGCACCAAAACATGGAGATAATCAGCGCGATCTCCACGCTCCTCCATACCCCGCCAAATTCCTCCGCACTCCTCCACAGTTTCCCCACATTCTATGACGTCCTCAGCCAATGATTTCAGGGACCATCAGTTGCTAATTATCAGTACCTTGTGCCTTGGCCGACATCGCCACTCGGCATCTCGAGAGCACGCCGTATATTTACTGTATTCGGTAAGGACGATACCCACAGTCTCGCCGACTACGTCTTATTGGCAGCTATCAACCGAACGTTCCAGGACCATCATTCCAAAATAGGCAAAAAGTCGGCGAGATTTCCTTCTTGAAAACCATCTACCCCTTCCGTAGCTAAATTCCTGGGGAATAAAGGTACCCACAGTATGAATTTAATTATCACCGAGGGTTGGAACAATTCCATAAATAAAGAACCCCGCTCCTGCTCATCAAGCTTCTCATTCGATCCATAAACCCCCAGATGTTTGTCGAAAGTCGCATCTGTGAAGACTCTCATTCTGCAGAACATTAAGTACGCGCCACAGAGGAACATCACCAATTCCATCCATTATGGCGGACGTCAAGAAGTCCATTGTGCCTGAAAAGGAGGCATCTACCTCAGGTGAAATTTCAAAGTCGTCGCAAATGGGAGACGAAGATCGGGTGGATGATCAAGTCGAGGATATCGATACCGTTAATCTCTATGGCGTAACTAGAGTGGAAGTTGAGGACTTCATTGAAGAGATGGAGAACGAGGTTGTAGCAGCGGGTCCCCAGAAGGCCGGCATGTTCGATTTCACTTATGAGGATCCCAAACACTTCACCTGGTTGATTGTAGCCTTCGCCTCAATGGGTGGGTTACTGTTCGGTCTGGATCAATCCCTAATCAGCGGCGCGAACTTGTTCATGCCTAAAGAACTCGGGTTGGACAAGCGACAGGTCAGTCTTGTCAATGCGGGCATGCCCCTAGGTGCGGTAGCGGGTGCATGTTTCCTTCATATTACAAACGAATACCTCGGTCGACGAAAGACAATTATTGTTGCAGCGGTGCTGTACACAGTTGGCGCCGCCTTGCAGGCCGGGGCTGTCAACTACGCGCTTATGATTGTGGGACGTGTGATTCTGGGACTTGGCGTTGGCCTCGAAACGGGCACGGTTCCTATCTATGTGGCGGAAACCGTGGAGCGAAGACTCCGTGGTAACTTGGTTTCTCTGTACCAGTTCAATATTGCACTTGGAGAAGTACTGGGCTTTGTGGTTGCTGCTATCTTCCTCAAGGTTCCGGGAAATTGGCGATATATCCTCGGCTCCTCAGTTGTGTTCTCGATTCTCATGTTGGTGGGGTATGTATCATGCAAAAGGTCCTTGCGATGTTGTCACTAAATTTTCTCGCAGAATGTTATTCTTGACGGAAAGCCCTCGGTTCCTCATGCATAAGGGCAGGACCCTTGAAGCATACCGTGTTTGGAAGAGGATCAGAGGACTCGCTTCATTCGAATCGAAGGCGGAGTTGTTCGTGATGAAGCGGACCGTTGACGATGAAGATCGGGAATTCAAAGCCAAGGCTTCCGCCGTTCGGTTTGTCTGGATGGATTTCATCACGTAAGTTCTGAGATGCAGATTCCGCGAGTGTTGTATGAATTCACTAACCATTCACAAAAGTGTCCCTCAGCGTCGACGCGCGTTTGTATATGCAAATATCATGATTTTGCTAGGTCAGTTCGTGGGAATCAACGGAATCATGTACTATATGAGTATTCTGATGCAGCAAATCGGGTTCGACGAGGCTGAAAGCACCTACATGTCGATGGTGGGAGGCGGCTCCCTTCTTATCGGCACCATTCCAGCAATTCTCCTGATGGAGCGTTGCGGTCGTCGATTCTGGGCCATCACTATGTTACCGGGTTTTTTAATCGGGCTCGTTTTCTGCGGCTGTAGCTACCTTGTCCCGATCGAGCAGAATGTCAAGGCAACGGAGGGACTCTATCTTACTGGGTTGATCCTGTATATGGGCTTCTACGGACCATACGCCTGCCTGACTTGGGTCATTCCGTCTGAGGTGTATCCGACGTACCTCCGCAGTTATGGCATGGCGACTTCGGATGGGATGGTATTCCTGGGCTCGTTCATCATTACTTACAATTTCACCGCTATGCAGGAAGCGATGACAAAGACCGGACTGACGCTGGGATTTTTTGGCGGTATTGCAGTGGTAGGCTGGTTTTACCAGATCCTCTTCATGCCAGAAACGAAGGACATGACTCTTGAAGAGATCGAGGTGGTCTTTTCGAAACCTACAAAGGAGCTGATGAGAGAGAATATTGCCAACAGCACCCGGACTATGTCGCATATCTTCCACTTTCGCTTCAGTGAGGCATTTTCGGGATTTTATAGAAAGAAGGTTGATGTTGCGGATGAGGGTAAGAGCGGCTGAAGGAGGAAGGGATGAGGTATCATGGCTTGGCCAGAACACCACCCACTGTATATAGCAACACTGGCAGCGTCTCAACAGTTTGATTCGCCGAATTTTGAATACATGACTTAGCATAAGTTATAAGGAATTGAGCCCATAGTTTTAAATAATGCCCTTTTATTGTTGACATTTTGTAGGAGAAAGTCTCATACACGAATACTTGCACCAAGTTGTTAAATCAGAACTTGCCGAGTCTCTTCTTCATCCCATATCCTCTTGTAACTGGTCTTGGACTCTCGTGACTCATCATATAGCTGGCATTAACTTTCACCCACTGAAACTTGTAACGTATTGCACTGGAGCCGTGGAATATATCCACTTCCTGTATGTGCATTATAATATAGCGTCACACCCCACAAATATATACTCTGCTGCAGGTACATACTCTCTAAATGTAGGTACTGTGTACTGTATGTAAATTGCTGATTAGTTAATCATGACAGGGCAGAGCAAATGCAAGGAGACCGGAGCGTAGAAATAGCCTCTTGTGGGTCATATCGCGTGTGCGTTTCCAGTATTGTCATGAACGTACTTCACTCACGCAGACAACCGCTGCGCTTTAACTGTTTCCCTGCAGTCCACATATCAGTTAAATCTTTCTCTTGTGTCATGCGAGATCTCAAGTATGTTAAGTCATAATTTAATTATATCAATTATTTTTGAATGAACTCTTGTAACTCAAATTCAGCTATTGTTACTCTGAGCATATATCTCTGATAATATTACTTTACTAATTCCAACTCTCTTGCCTCACCTTTGGCGACACCATCAACTCCACTGGGCTCGAATTAAGCCGCTCGTAATGAGCATATCCTTTCGCCTGTTCTGGGGACACCCTCCACTCAAATGCCATAACGAGAGCCGCTAAGCATATACTTAGCTCCATATATGCCAAATTCCTGCCAATACATGCTCTCCCACCAAGTGTGAAAGGTAAAACGTAGTCCTTTAGGTTCTGCCACTCTGTCGACGTGACATCGGGATGTTCCTGAATCCAGCGCTCGGGAATCCATTCTTTGGCCTTATGGAATAGACTCTCATTGCGGTGAAGGGTGTGAAGTGAAGAAGAAACCGTAACGCCCGCTGGTATAAAGTGACCAGAGATTGTTGCACCCTTTTCTGTCGTCCGTCGTGGAAGTCCAAACCTGACGGGAGGCTCGACTCGGAAAGTCTCATCCAGGACCGCGCGGAGATAGGAAATCTTAACTAGCTCTGAGTAGGAAGCAATAGGTCTTGAACTTTCCGGAAGTGATTCCCTTAGAATATTATAGAGCTTTTGTTGCTCGGCTGGGTGAGTAGCTAGTTCATATATGGCATTCGTGAGCGAAATCTGAGTGGTATCGTTTCCTGGTTTCCCGTCAGTTTCGTTTCGGATACGGCCTGGCTATTGTAATTATCAAATGCACTAACCTGCGTTCAAGAAGCTTGTACATTCTGCTACCAAATCTGGTAATTTCATGGATGCCGATTTTTTCTCGGATGCCTGCTCCTCAGATGATGCAATCTTGAAGAAGGAGAAGAAGTCCACGTCCGCAGGGGTGTGTTCGAGACGCTTCACTGACTGATACCTGGCCATACCCGAGAAGAGGTCTGCGGCCTGCATTCTATATGTTTTCTGAGTAGCCCAGCGAAAAAACTTATATGCAGGTGGACTCAGTTGTGCGCAAATGGTGTTAAAGTGTACGCCTGTCCGGAAAGAATCCATGGCCTGGACAGTAGTAACAGTTCCATCTTCACTCATTGAAAGGCAGTCGTCATTTCCTCGATCTAAGAACCCATAGTTAGACGACCAGAGCATGCTCGAGAAGGCATCAAATGTGAACATATTTAGCCACGGCCGAAGATCAAACTCTCCATTGATAACTGGATATCGACTCTTTGCTCCTTCGCTGCCGCCCTCAGTCTGGCGCTTTAAGGCGTCGATTAATTTCTTAACCGTATCCATAACCTTGGGTTCCATCAAAGTTATGTTCTTCGCCGAGAAGACGGACGAGACGTTTCTCCTTTTCAGAGAATGAAGTTCCCTGCTCGTAGTATCGGCCATAGAAGGCGTGTCCCCCGCCAAATTATCGTAAAATATGTCCTTGATAATCGATGAGCCGTGACCGTAGATGTCCTTGTAGGCCTTCGGGTCCGCAAAAGAGAGATGATCCGGAGCGATCCGTGTTATAGGACCATATTTAGAGTGAGCCTCGTCCACTGCGAGGTATTTCCTGCCATTCCAGTTGTGATAAATTGCCCATAATGGTGTCAACGCAGCTACCGGAGAGGGCGACGGGAAACGACGGAGTGATTTGGCATCAACGATATAGTATACAATGGGATAAATAATAGCAAATGCGACGAGCAAGATGCATACTGCAGTCTCAATGTGAGCATAACTCTTATGTAGTCTTTAGTTGGGTTCACTTACTCAAAATTAGCAGAGCCATATTCAGAGGTTCTATTCGTGATATCTCAGACGTTCCTCGTCGAGCAACTCCTATTACTTATACCCAATTGAAAATTCAACACCTCAGCTAAACCAAAAAACTAAATTTGAGGCTAGATGTCCATATTCGCGTCGCCTGACTATGATAACTGAGTGTACGGTGATAAGGAGGTCTCCCAAGTGTCGCCTATACCGCATTCGGTAATTTTTCGCCGAACCGAATATGAACATTTCGCGGTGAAGTCCGGTTTCCATCGCGAAGGCAATCTATTGACTTCTCATTGCCGTCTTGTAAAACTACTACGACGATATTTCGGCGCATTTTTGCCTATAAAAATCTCCATGACGGTTCCAATTCCCTATTATAGGCAGAATAGACGGCTCCATGGACCCGAATCCCTCGGATAGGAGGCAAGACATAAGCACCAAACCTAATTGACTAGGCGCTTGGCACATCTGGAGTTTGGGCATCGTAGTTTTGCTTTGAGACTCTAGGTCTCTATTTTCGGCGTCTTTATTAATGCTGATCTCAATCTACAGTCAGCGTACTGGTTAGAGTCTGGGCCTCCAAGACGAAAGCGGGGTGGTGATTCTGAAGCTCGAAGTCTGCTCCGATGAGTCCGTCCAGCATTGCGTGGATCTGGTTCTCACCCGTACTGGCCACATTGATGTACCGGGAAACAACGCCGGGGTGACGCACGAAGGCTTCGCCGAAGAGACCAGTATAGCCGATGCCGCAACTGTCATGACAACAACCCCCTCGGCACTGTGCAGATCATCAACGCCGTGCTCATCAGCATACGCGCCCGCCTACGGGGTCGTATTATCAACGTCAGTTTGCTGGCGACTTGGATGGGTGAACCTAACGAAGCCTCCTACGCGGCGCTCAAGGCCGCGCTGACCCGCTACGTCGAGACTCTGCGACTGTTATAATATCTCTGTGGCCCTGGAAAAAGCATAGGAGGGATAGGAAAGGGGTTAAGGTCGGACGGATGTCATGGGTTCGGTCGCGCGGAGGCATACACGGAGCGCCAGGGTGATTGAGCCTGCCCCCGCGGCATCGTAGATTAATTACCTCAGGTAAGAATGCTAACGTATTTGTTCCGGCCCAACCGCGAATATATCATATTCGCGAATACGCTGGCCCATTCGCGAA
>JPJV01003709.1:0-10090 GCA_000750745.1 Pseudogymnoascus sp. VKM F-4281 (FW-2241)
GGGGGGGTGGATTGGTATGGACGGCAGTTCTTGAGAGAGGGAAGATATGGGATTGACATGTGCAGGAGTTATTGGAACGGGCTCGGGATGCTACGTTTGCTAGGTTGGTATCATGGAGTTGGGGATAAGGCAATATAACATGGCTTTTCTTTGTCAGATATGACCGTCCTGCCTCATGAGATGAGGCTCGATGAACAAAAAAACAAAAATTATCACATGCAAAGACGCACTGCTAAGCCAAGAATTTATATTGCACTCTACTCTAAGGGGTATACTGGGTATCCGCATATTCCAACCCTGCCGCCGCACCAGGCTATAATTACAAACTGAGTAAATGGCAAAACATATCTCCCACCGGCCGGCCCCCACACCGCCATTCCAGAATGCAACAATAGTAAATCTTAATATATGTCCATTATAGATCACGCGCAACCCCGCCTCACGGTCCCCCAGACGGCACGGCTCACTCACCTCCTCCCCGTCGGATTCACGGCACGTCGCTGCTTGTTGATCCAGCTCTTCGAGACCTCGCTGCGCCGCTGTAGCATCACGGTGTTGCTCTGCACGCGGCTGGAGAGGTCGTACCACGCCATGGTCATCATGGAATACTCGCGCTTGAGATTCTCGTTTTCGCGCTCGAGGGCAGCCTGCACGTTTGATTGCATTAGAAAAAGAGACTTGTATCCAATATGTAAATTTTGATCGCAGGAGATAGAAATGATAACAAGATCGCAAGAGATGAAACAAGACATGTGGGATACAGAGCAAGCTCTCTTCCCAGATTACTTTTCTACGACGCGTACGAAATGACGGGAAAACAGAGAACATAAACATTACCTTCTGCGCATCGTTTCCGTTCTCCTCCAACTCCTTGACTTGAGCCTATAAACGAACAATCAGCACTCTCCTCTACTTCTTCCCCCACTGTTATCTAGCGACGCATCCCCGCCAGCACCCTTCCAATCGCATTTCCTTTCTGTCGTTGTCCCCTCTGTAGTTCAGCCTCCCTCACAAGCGCCTGCTGCAACCGCGACGCCGCTACAGTCTCAGCCGCAAAGCGCGCAGCGTCCAACTCGACATCCACGAAAGGGGTTTCGGTAGAGACGCGGTGGAAGGCGAAGTCCGTCGCTGCTTCAGGGGTGGGATTCCACCGATAGTGTAGATTGGAGTTCTTACCTGGAGTTCTGTGATTGTCGCGTCCTTCTTCAACACTTCTTCGGCCTGTAAGAGCAGCTGTTAGCGATCTACACTTGTGCATCTTCTCACCCACGTGCATGTCGCCAGTGCGATAGGGCTCGCTGCGGGCTGTGTTGGGACGGGAATCAGGTAGCGGGATGGTCTCAGGATTAAAGAAGGGGTTCATCCTCGACTGGGTTGGGACATGAGATGAGAAATGGTTGCCGATGCGAGATGCCTGCGCAATTTCTTGTGCTAGCAGTTTCGCGCTCTTGGTCCGCTTGGGGTAGGAGCCCACAAAATATCGGGTGTTGAGGATCCTCCAGTTCCGGAGATGGGGAGGAGAGAACGGAGTGCTTACGTCTGGTTGGGTTGGGGTCACGGGGACTTCTTTGGGTTCATCGTCCACGATAGGGGTTTCAGCCTCGACGTTCGTATTCTTCTCGAGTGCCTCGCGAAGCTTGTTGTTAGCAAGGAGCGACTCGATCAGCTGTGACTTCTGGGCCTCGTAGTCAATCTCAAGAGCCTTGTGTTTGCCCTTAAGAGCAGTTAATTCATTCTCAAATGACTTGGACAGGGATTCCTGGGTGGTCTTCAACTCCTCGAGGGCATCAATCTCCTCTTTTTCGACCATACTCACTATGAAAACGTTAGCATAAATCTGCGCATGGGTAGGGGATAGACTCACAATCTGCCGTTGCCATCAAGAGCTCTCGTTTGGCATCCTCGTGCTCGGCCTCCAGAGCAGTAAGCTGCTTCTGCAGAGCCGCCAGCTGCTCAGTCACGCTCATGTGCGCCCTCTTCAATTCCACGAATGCTTGATCTCTGTAGTACTCAGGTGTAAGCAAGGTTAACGAGCCAATGGACATAGCGGCATTGACAAACTTTTTATTATCATCCACCAGGTTCATCATCGCGCGCAGCTGCTGCTGCGTGATGACCTCCTTCTCAAACGCATCGCGGTACTTCCCCTCAATGACCTTGCGATGTGCGTCAGCCTCCTCCAACTGTGCCCGGAGCGAGCTGTTTTCCTGGGCGGCGAGCGTATTCCCCTTCAGGAGGGCATTCTCTGCCTTTAACCTGAAATTCTCGAGGCTGTTCTGCCGATCCGCATCGGAATTCTGCATCTGCTCTGCCAATGTTTGTCCGTGGGGCGAAATCTCGGGCAGAGGAGACTGCTCCCGTAGCTCGAATATGGCCTGTTCGTATTGCGTGATCTTCTCTTCGTGTGTGGATAAGGAGTATCGCAATTCGGAATTCTCGGCTTCGAGCATCTTCTTCTGGCTCCCAATCTCAAAGATTTCCATCTCAGCCTTGGAGATACTATTTTGGTACTGTCTCTGGGAAGCCTCTAGACTGCTGTTACGTTCCATGAGCTTATCGTAATTTTGAAACTGCGTCTTCATCTCCTCGTTCTCGAGCTCAAGGTCCTTAAAGTTCTTCTGCAGGTCCTTCTGCACCTCAAGCTTGTTCTTATAGCGGTCAACTGTGTTAGCCTTCTTGGTAAGTTCGTCATTCCGGAACTCAAGCTCTTTGATCTCATCCTGCAGTTGAATGAGGCGCGAGTCTGCATCTTTCAAGTTCGAAAGCTCTCGTCCCATCCTCGCCATCTTGTCGCGGTCTTGCTCGAGCTGGCCCTCCTGCGACTCAATAACCTCATCTCGCTCTCTAATATCATCCTCGAGCCTCCTGATGCGATGCTGCGTTTCGTCGTCTCTAATAGGAGCGTTAAGTCTATCTTCGGCGTCTCTTAGATGATCCTGGAGGCTATCATTATTCTCCTGGAGGTGAGTTAATCGAGTCGTCAAATCTGCTGTCTGCTTCAGTAGTCTCTCATTATCTTGCTCAACGCTCCGCTTCTGCCCGAGCAGAACCCCATATCGATACTCAAGCTGGAACTCATCCGGAGCAGTCTTGCTGGGCGGGGTTTGGTATATCTTGTTTCCGGACTCCCTCGCCTCGTGGGCCTCCGTAATTCTCTGTACTCCGTTAGCAATCTAAAGTTATACGTTGGCGTGAAAAAGGGGGAAGTGAATACACACCTGCTCAATGATATCCTTAATTTCCCCTTGCACGCCCTGATCAAAAGTCATAATCGTACTAATATAATCCTGGCGCCTGGGTCCGCTCATGGCAGCAACCAGCAGAAACGAAGTAAGCTGTTCACACAAGTCAGTAAACGCTGCCCACACATCATTGAGATCCACGGCTACCTCGAGGATATCCTCCGTCTTGCCGTCAGCGGAGATGGCGATGAAGCTCGGCGACTGCACCAGCTCCTCCAGCTCGGCGCATTCTGTCACGATGTAGTAGCGAAGGCCGCGGATGACCGCTTGGAAGGTTTTCTTTTCGTTGGAGCGCCGCCGGGTGAAGGTCGGATCGATGTCCGCTGTGGTATGTACATGTTAGCCTTGCGGTGGGAATCAAGGGGGAGGGGGGAGAGCGCAGGAGGTACTAACCCATAACCTGGTATAAAAGTTTGCCATCGCTCAGGTCTACCAGAGACCTGGCTTCTTTGTCGAGGGGGAATGTGTTCACCTGTAAGACACGGTCAGCTCTGTCCGTCACGATCCTTTTTATCTTTGTCTTGAGGAGGGGGAGGGGTGAGGGCGTACCCAGTGCAGCAGCGCGGCCTGCGCCGCCTTGCTGTCAACGTAACTCATGGTTGTGGAGATTCGGTGTCGTTCTGTTACCGTGGGCTGTGATCGCGCAAGTGCCAGTATGCTGCGAATAGTGATCGATCGTTGAATATCATTGTCGGCGGGCCGCAAATCGTCGTTGTATTATAGCTGTCGCAGTTTCATTGTCGCGGCTTTGGCCTGATATTAGTCCTGTGAGGGAACACTTAACGACAGGGGTGCCGAGGGCCGATCAAAGCATAACGTCGTACCTTTATGCAAGCCACAATGAGCCTATTTACGTACAACGAAAACCCCCATAAGAACAAACTTCTAGAACAACTCAAAGTAATAAAGTGCTACAACAATTCTCAGTGTGACTTTGCTCTATTTTTGGGATATAATTATTCATCAAAGACTCGCTCCTCTCACCATCTCTCCATTGCTCATTCACAAAGCAGTATCAAGCTCTTCACATTGAGAGGCATTTCCTTGTTCATCCACAAAGCGTTCTCAAAAAGATCCCAAAGCTCTACACGCATTGACGGCGGCATTCCATTGTCTATTTCTTGAAGCTACCAAACCAAAACTGCATCGACGGCATTTGGTATCATAGAACCGCTCCTTCCACCATCTCGTTCACATCCCACGGCAGTATCAACCTCTACCCACATTGAGCGAGCTCTGAGCATCATACTCAGCGCTCTCAATCAAATCAGGGTACTTCAGCCCACCCTGCCTCCTCACCTCATCCATCGTCTCCATAATGACCGTGCTCTCCTCCCAGCTAATCCAGTCACTCTCCAACTTGCCATCCCTCAAGCACCTCGCCGCCTCATCAGCCTCCCAGAACATGCCCTGGCCCCAGTTATCACGATCCTTATCCTTGGGGATCGGGCAGTCCACCTCCTCCACCTTGGACGGGTCAGCGTTCATAATGACCCTATACTTCGTAGGGCAGTACGCCGGGCCATCCACCTGAATCTCCCCCTTGGTCCCCGTAATCGTAATAGCAGGCCCATAGTTCTTACCAGACTTATACCCCGCCCTCAACCCCGTAAGCGCAATACCCATAGAACCGTGCTTGGGGAACTGCAGAATCATGCTCGTCATCTCATCCGCGCCCGTCTCAGCGTACTTCTGGATAGCAGCCAACACCGTCGGCGCCTCCCTCGGCTTCGGCTGCGTGGTATACATGATCTGGAACACCCACGTGAGCGCATAGATCCCGAGATCCAGCAGCGCCCCCCCCGCAAGCTCGACATTAACCATGCGATTCTCATTGGGGAAGTTCAGCTTCCCACCCCCCGCGTCCTCCGCCAACGACAAGTCGGAGACGACGCGAATGACGTCGCCGATCTCGCCGCTGCTGACCAGCTCGCGGATCTTGACGGAGAGCGGGAAGCACCGCGTCCACACGGCCTCCATGAAGAACAACTTCTTCGCCTTGGCCACCTCGTACAGCTTCTTGGCCTGCGCCGCGTTCACCGTGAGCGCCTTCTCGCAGAGCACGTTCTTGCCGGCCTCGAGCGCCAGCATCGCGTTCTGGAAGTGGTGCGAGTGCGGCGTCGCGACGTAGATGATGTCGATGTTTGGGTCGGCGACCAGCTCGGCGTAGGAGCCGTATGCCTTGGCCGTCGAAGGGCCGCCGCACTTGTTGATGAAGTCTTGGGCGCGCGAGGCCGACGAGGACGACGCCACGGCGACGAGCGAGTGCGCTACATCGTGCGTGTCGCGCGTGGCGGGGTTGGTGAGGATATCTTTGGTGAAATCTGTGGTGTGTCAGTTGTTGAGCTGCTGGGAAGTTGGGGATGGCGGGGTTGGGTGTGCATACGGGTTGCGATGTTCCCAGTGGCTAGGATACCCCACTTCACGACGAATGGAGAGGTAGACATGATTTCGAGAGCTTTAAAACGACAATTTTGTATGTATTTCTCACAATTTGAAATAACTTGAAGAAACTCTATAATTCCACAACGATCGAGAAACCGGGTTTGAGAAATTCCCGGATAAAGCTGCCAGACCCTCCGTCCTTAACTACCCCAAAAGTCGGAGGAGGGGTATCCATCCACATTGGTAATCCCAGGTGGAGGACTGACGTCCTGCCAATCAATGACAGCCTTGGGACTTCTCTGATCGGCTCGGCGGGAACCCCTCCATAGAACAACTGAACATCGTAACCACACACGGCAAGAAGCTTTCTGAAATACCCACAACTGAAGGAGTACCCATTTAGGCACGTTACAGTACGTCTGGCTACGTTACAGTACGTGACCCCACCGTCTATCGCGGTAAATCTCACTTCTTCCTGATGCATGTTTGGGGGAAATGCTGCTTGCTTTTCGGTTTTATATATTATTGCACACCAGCTTTTTCACGTGTATCACAATCGGAATTATATCACAATTGGAATCATATCACAATTTATCACTTCCATTTACTCAGGCACCTTTGTGAATGATTGTGATCAAAAAATATTATATTTCTGGGTGGGCACCAAGTGCGCCATGAACGCCACGCGCTATGCATTGTAATACATCCATCCCATCACCACCGCTCTCTCCCTCTTCCGGCTCGCTTTCAACCCCCCTTTCTCCCCCACCCTTCTCACTCTAAGGCTCCGTCTTGATCTTCGTGCGCACAGAAAGTAGCTCCTCCTATAGAACATGTCAGTCCGCGTCCGCATCGCACACACACCCATCAGAATAACTCACCTCATTCTTCCTCTTCCCCAACACCGGCTCCGGCGTCCCCGTCCCATGCTGGTAGCTCTTCCGCGCCTCTGCATGACAACTCGCGTGATAAATCCTATCCCCCAACTTCACCGCATCCATCCAGACAAACTCCTCATCCAGCCATTTCATCTCGAACTTCTCCTGGCAAATAGGACAGAGGCTGTTAGCGAGCGCGGGGTCGTCCGGCACGGCGAGGTACTGTAGCTTCTTGGGCCCCTGGGACGTCGCTGTGTCTTTGTCGGCGGCGGTCGCGCTGGCGAGGTGCTCTTCGTCCGTTTCCCGGGATTTGATCCAATCCTGCCATGTCTGTTAAAAAATGTATCCCTTGTAAAGTGGCGGGATGATACGTACCAACTCATCGACATACCAGCTCCGATGCTGCCCACGCTTCTCGGCCTCGACCATGCGCTGGTGAACGCGGAAATGCCAGTCCATGTGCGCGGCCTTCTTCTTCTTGCCCTCCTCGTCGGTCTGGAAGCGGCGCCCGCATTGCGTGCAGGGGATGCCGAGACGCTCGTAGAGGCGCACGATCAGGTGGGGCCGGGGACTGCGGGGTGTTAGAGCGTGAATTTGCATGAGGTGAAGAAGGAAGGGGGTTGACTTACATCTTGAGTGATGCGGGTGTGAGTTGCACGACGTCGACGGCGGATTGGGGCGCTCCAGCAGCCCAAGCGGGAAGTTGGTGGCCAGGTTGACCATGGAGGACTGGAGGGGGAGGAAAGATACCCTGAAAGGAGCCTGGTGGAGGAGGAAGTTGGGGCATTTGGCGGATTGGTGGCGGCCCCGTCGGCGCAGGTTCACCAGGTAATAGCCCAGCAGCTCGCAGCTGATCGAGGAGAGACGTTGGGTTTGCCGTGGCTGAAGGCGGCCTGGCCGTAGGGCCCTGGGCTGGTGGATATGTTGGGAGTGTATACGACGGCTGAGTGCTGCGCGCTGGTTGTACATTTGCTGGTGGTGGAGGTGTTGCGTGAGGCGTTGATGTTGACCTCGCCAGCAGGGCAGCCAATGCATTTTGGCCCCCAAGGAGAGATGCCAGACTGGGCTGCTGAGCAGGTGGTGGTTGAGATACGGCTACGGGAGATGGTACAGGTGCCGGCGCAGGTTGCGACGGCGGCGCTTGCGGCTTAGATGCTGCAGACAGCGCCTTGACTTGGTCTTTTATGAGAGCTATCTGATCAGGAGGCAGTTTTTGGCTGCCCAGTATGCTCTGCAGATCAAGCAGGGCCTTAAGTCTTGTCTGGATACTGCCATCATATGGATTCTGAGCAAATTCACTCTTTGCAGCAGTAATGAGACGTGCAATATCACTGTTCAGTGTGTCTATGTTATCATCCAGCACCCCATACCCCCGAGATTGTGCAGGCTGAGATTGCCACGGCTGTGTCGCCGCTGGCGGCGGTTGGTATTGGGCGGGTTGTTGTTGTTGCTTGGAATGGTCAGTACGGGGAATCATCGACAAAGAGGTGAAGGGCCATACCTGTTGGGCTCCATATGTCGCAGGGTACTGAGATCCAGAATATTGGCCGGCGCCCATATTTTGCTGCTGTCCGAAGGGTTGTGAAGGATTCTGCAAGGGGGGCGTCGCTGTGTTTCGAAATGGGACGGGAGATGGCACGGCGCGGTTCTTGCTGATCGGCTGTTGCTGTGATCTAGCATATTCCTGGTGTGCTTGGATGGCCGACGTCCTGGCCTTGATGAGCGCATTCTCAATCGGTCTGGTAACTTCAGGGAGGAACACCGGACGTGTATCAATCGACCCAGGCACCGGTTCCTTCCACGTCTTCAGCATCTCCTCCATCTTCCGACGAACATTGTTGTCCACAAGCGCATATGCTTCCATGAATGTCGAGAAGAGCTGTCGACCAAAGAACAGCGTGTAAGGCGTGCCGACATTCTTGACGATGGAGTCGAGGAGGTAGAGAGCGGGGAGTTTCTTCGCAGGACCGGTCTAAATCGATGTAAGTAAATGAATCAAGGCAGGTAAAGGAGTACATATGAACGATGAACGACGGAAGAAGACGCCCAGTCACACCCCTTGCATCAATGACAGTTCAAGAGTGAACCCTACTACAGTATGAAATTCTCGCCTACCCGTTTAATATGATCCTTCAGCGCCTCCGATATGGCAAGGGCATTCTCCGTATTCTCCTTGGCGATGATAGTCAGGTTGCTGATTTCATATCTCGAGTTCATAGTCAAGTCCTCCAGCGCAACCTTGAAGTCCTCCGCCACCTCATCTGACGCCCCGTAAGACATGGTTATGGGTTATGGTAAGAGTAAGAGAAGAGGTAGTAAGTAAGCGTGCAAAATGGACAAAGCGAGAAGATAATAAAAAAACAAGCAATTGGCGGTCGCCCAAGTGGCCGTATGGGGGAGAGAGGCGCGCGCAGATTTGCCCAGAGCGACACGGGTTGTTTTCAACGGGGGTTCAGGTTCTGGTCTCAACAGCAGCACCTAGTTACATCCATGCAAGATAGTTTTCAACTCTCTGGGAGAACTAGAAGAGTGTATTTGATGTCTGCCTCCTCCTTCAAATCACGAATGTACCACCCGCCGCCTGCTCGACGACCTCCACAAGCAACGATGATTCACCCAAACCTCCTGTTACCCAGGTTTCGCCAGTATTATTCTTTCGTTTAGGAGCCTCTGGGGCTGTGATTCGGTGGGGGGTGTAATGAGGATTGTGAAGGACGGGGGAGTGAATGGGTGTTGGAGTTGTAGTAGAGGGCTTTCTCTCCTCGGGAATGAAGAAGGTAGCTTTGATGGATGAGGTTGTCCAAGTCGCAGTTGGCAACATTGAACAAAACACAAGCTTGGCATAAAACAGGCACTAGTCTATTTTAGGGTTCCGATAAGATGGCAGTTGATAATGGATGGCGATTAACAAATTCACCACCAAAGTATCAAAAAGTCATGACAAGTTAGAAGAATAATTGAAAATATGAGGTGAGCTCCCGTCAAATCGATGAGTATAACAGTAAGAAGTGCCGAGCCGATTTGATATCTAATTGCGACTGTGAATCTAACCACCCGCCATCCTTGCATCACCTCTTTTCTAACAAAATACTCCGCGGCAGCACCGGACATGTCGCGTGCGAGCGAGCGAGCGCCTTCAAAACTCCCAACTCCGTCACTCTTATAACTTTCCATCTAGCCTTACCCCTCGCAGTATAGATGAGAAAGGCATAGAAACCATTCCCACTGGCTCACATCTACATGCGATTGTTGCTCCCATCAAAATTTGGAAGTAGCTTGAGAGAAAATTAAGAAGGTCGTCCACGAAGGGAAGGTACCTATTCTTTGAAAACGTCACATGCATCCAGGCATCCCATAAAGCGTACCAAACACCACGCACACACGCCACCCATAAGAACTCCCTTCCAACCCTTCTAGAAAAAAGCAGCTAGAACCTCAAACCTCTAAATTCAACCACAAAACTTTCAATCTTGAACTTCATCAACTTTCACCCTTCAAATCTCCATCTTCAAACCCAACGACACCGAATATACACTCACACTACAACCTCACCTCAACCTCACCTCTCACTACAACCTCAACCTC
>JPJV01003710.1:0-10176 GCA_000750745.1 Pseudogymnoascus sp. VKM F-4281 (FW-2241)
TCGGGAAAAAGTGTTCCGCTCGCTATGATGTTCCGCTCGCTATGCAAGTACGTTATAAATAAAGTATTTCCCTTAATATCGACGTGTTAAGAGAGCAGAAGAGAAGAAGAGGAGATGCATCGAAGCAAGGTGAGTATATCTATTTAAATCATGCCAATTCGGCTGATGCTGACATTTATAAATAAATCGCCCCAAAGGGCTAGGCAACAGGGCGGAAAGAGAGCCATGAATAATGGCATGGCAAGACGTACGTCATACAAACTATATACTATACCGAAACTGACAATTATCTACTAGAGCAGACAGATGCCGAGTACATTAAGCACCTCGAGGCTGAGTTGGTGCAAATGACCAACAAGATAAACACCATGTACGAAGAGAAGGAAGCGTTTCTCCGCGTCCTCAACCGCACCCTTGTTTGCTGTTGTCGTTACTCTCTCTCTCACCGTCGCTTGTTTGTTTCTGTCATTACTCTTTTACTGCCGCTTGTTTGCTGTTGTCGTTACTCTCGCTCTCACCGTCGCTTGTTTGTTTCTGTCATTACTCTTTTACTGCCGCATGTTTGCTGTTGTCGTTACTCTCTCTTACCGCCGCTTGTTTGCTAAGCAATAAAACCTTTAATCTCGACTCGGAGCTGGATTATCGTACCCTCGTGGAGTTCACATTGGCCGCTGAGGGCCTCTGCATCGTGTCTCAACTCAGCGAGTTGATGCAAGTACTGTTCGATCTTCGTGAAAGCGGCATCCAGCCTTCTATTTGTTGACATCTTGGCAGCTTCGGCCGCCGCAGCTTTCTCGCGCGGTTGGTCGACGGTCTGCAGTCGAATTCCGTCAATGGACGTTCCAAATATTCTTGTAACAACCTCCCGGCGCCGGTGCTCCTCGGTACTAGTATACCGAATCATCGCCGTCTCCGACTCGATGACCATTGTCTCAACTTCTCTGCAACATAACGCCGATGCCCTCACAACTAAAGTCGATGCCCTCGCCACCACTCATGCTACTGAAAAGGATCAACTACAACATAAGGTCGATGCTCTCGCTACTGAATTCGATGCCCTCACTACTGCTCATGCTACTGAAAAGGATCAACTACAACATAAGGTCGATGCCCTCACCACTACTTGTGCCACTACTCTCAACGAAAAGGATCAACTGTAGATTAAAGTCGTCAATTACATTGCCGCCCGCGACAAAGGACGAGCAGAACTAAAAGCGGCGGCTTTAAAATATGCGGAGCTCAGTCAGACCCTTGCAAATGTCAATAATATGGTTAGTGTCGGCCGTAAAGATCAGGACCGAATAACATCACAACTCATGCGGCTGGAGAGAGACAGCAAAGTTAAATACACCAAATACCAAACCCAAGTCGATGCCCTAAAGGGTTAGGTTGATTCATATGAAGCGGCGATTGCGCTGGTTAATAAAGACGTCAATTTATTCCAAGATGAAAATACAAAGTTGCGGGTTCAGTCTTCTTGTCGGTTTAGTCTTCTCGTCGATTCGGTCTTCTCGTCGGTTTAGTCTTCTCGTCAGTTCAGACTTCTCGTCAGTTCAGACTTCTCGTCGGTTCGGTTTTTTCTTGCCTGAGCAATCAATTAATGGTGACAGGGCGTAACGACAGTGACAAACAAGCGGCCATGACAGAGAGCAACGACAGAATCAGAGCATCAACATAGGCACTCAATCATGGCCGCATTAGCAAGTCCAGTGATCTCTCCAAGGCTCATGACGCGGTCGCGCTGTAGTCCATCTATGAATTGCCTGTTGTGTATAGCCCGTCTGTGGCCCGTGTCGACACGGATGGCCAACAATTCCGAGCTTAATTCGAGGACCAATTTCCTGAGGACTTTAATAGTTTAGCTCTTGTTCTTGTTGGGTTGTAGTAGAAGCTTACTTTGATCTGTTGGCTGATTCGTCGATTTGACAGCCGCGCTCATTCTGACCCTTGTGTAGAGACTTGGTACATGAGGATCAATACCACCAAGTTACTGTTGGGATCATTGAACTCGGAGATCAGCTATGATCTCTCGGAGTTCTGGAGGCCACTGTGCAATATCTCTGCGCCCTCGAGCTTACTGAGGGAATCGCCGATTCCATTTCCAAGGTTATCGAAGGACCCCTCGAATACTGCTAATAGATCTCGGTTGAACGAAGCACTACTAGCTGTCCCTAACGCATGTTCTCTTGATTAGTCGTCGAGCGAGTTTGTGAAGTTGGTGGGATCCGTAGAATTCTTCGTAGCGTGCTACACACACTTCTGGCTTCCAATTTCTACTGAGCTGGCCTTTGATAGCTCCCCTTCTTCTTAGTTTGATTAGTGGACAAGATTGACCTCTAATTTAGAAAGCATATCACATAAGTCGAGCAAATAAAAGAGGGCAACATGCTATTTAAGTAAATACATGCCATTTAAGCCGAACATAGTAAGTACGATATATAGTGTCTAAGATGATTTATCCAAAACCACTCAGCAGCCACCATCTAACCGCTGAACTCAACCTTCCTCCTCTCCACGGCAAACGTAGAGGCCTTGGCGGACTGGGCCTCGTTGAATTGCAGATTCTTGTACTCCGTGACCTTGCTGCTGTACTCGAACGGCAGCACCTTGACATTAGGTTGGCCAGCGACCACGTTGGGGCTTGGCTTGGCACCAACAGCGCGCTTGCCGTTGCCTGTGGCGGGACCCATGCTGATGATAGCTGGGTCTGCCCAGCGGAATGTACAGCTGCCACCGGGGGTCATGGCGTCACCTTGCCGTTGGGTGACAACGTTCTTTTGGTTCACTAGGCAGCGCCAGTTGCCAATTGGGTCGAGGCCGCCAGGGTTGGCGATCTCGTAAAGAGCTAGCACGCTAACTTGGGTGAAAGCCTCGGCCTTACCTGGGTCCGTTAGCATGCTGCGCTATATACGGCAGTAAAGAGACTTACTACTGTTGGCATAATCATCTGGAACGCAGGTATCGGCATTGAGGGCGTCGTTGTAGAGAGATGTCTCGCTAGATCTGTCGTCGTTGTGGTAGGCATCAACGACGTGGCCGACCTCGTGCTGAAAGACGGATGGGGTGCCGACGGAGCCTTTGAAGACGACGGCGGCGGAATACGCATATGCAGAGTTAGTACCGGGAACGGCAATCACGTTAGCGATGTACTGGCGCTCGTGGATCGGCAGGCGGCCGAAGACGTCAATCATGTCGACAATGCTATGGAATATCAGTGGGGTTTAGTGAAACTAGGCGGAAAGAAAAGGGACATACCCAAGGTTGGCGGCGTTGTGACGGCAGAAGACGAACGCCATACTGCAGTCGGTGTATTTAACGTTGTACATCTCCATGTCGTATGGGCTGACGTTGTTGTCGTTCGCATGCTTGAAGCAGGTCTCTGGGATCCATCCCCAGTCCCACTTGTCGTAGGTGCTCTGAGTTGGCGCAAGATGCTCCCAGAAGACAGCATCGACATGAGGAGACAGACCATCGCTGAAGAGCGTTGGTTTCCCGAGACCAGCAAGGGCGGGGGTGCCGAGGAGAACAGCTGCAGCCGCAGCCTTGATGAAGGAAGAAGTCATAATGATAGAGGTCAAAAGTTGACGAGTATTCGGTTTGTCCGAGCGAATATGACTGAGACTGATGAGAATGAACCTACTCTGAAGGGGAAACAGATCTTCATGGCGAGCGATATCCACGCCTTTATACTTCGAGAGGGCTGCCGTTGGGGCCGTAAGGAGAATCGCTTTGACATGCTCAAAACACCCCGTTTGACAGGACCAGTTACGCTCAAAAGGAGGGGTCGGCGAATGAAGAAGCCGCAAATCCGCACGTATCTCTCTGTAAGCTTACCATGGGGCGCTCTCTTGTGTGGACGCCTCGCCGGGAGTGGCTGCTAAAATTAATTTACGTGAGCCCTTGAAGGATTGTAGCCTGTCCTTGGGAGTTCTTGGTAAAGAAGCTAGGCGCTTGTAGAAGCGCCGATAGCACGGCTTCATTTCGTGCCTTGTCCCTAGCGCTCACCCTTAAAGAGCGACCAGTCGGAACATAGAATCCTAGATACCCCTAGCTTGGTGGTTTAGGCTCTATATAAGGCATTCTTCTCACGATGCATCAAAAAACGATTAATCATGGTTATAGGAGGACTACTCTCGCAGAACGATCACTCTTGGCTTTTGGGAACAATCGTTTTCAACCTTTCCGAGTGGGTAGTCTGTCTTTCTTACCCATGCCGAATTCAATTGACCATGGTTACAGGAGGGCTGCTCTCGCAGGAAGCATGCTCCCAGCGCTCTCGGCGGATTACTGATGCAAAACCAGAGCTAAAGCATATTCTCATTCCCAATCTAGAAATCTGTCAGGCCGATCTCCCTACGCTAATCCTCTCTATGAACTGTCTGTTACACTGCTAGCCCGCCGTCAGGGTGTGCATCATCTTAGAAGGCCCGAGGACTGAACCTAGCCACTTTCCTATTCTATATAAACTTCATATAAACTTCGCGCTAGGGATCCTTCTTTGGGTCTTAGCGGCGGTTTTACCCATGGGTAGGCGCTAAAGCATTATTAAGCGCATCAGCGGGCTTCACGGCCAAGACATAGCCAAGGTGGACTTAAATTGCCATTATGCGCTATGAACCTAATCTGAACTCTTGTGAAGTATGGGAAGGAGGGTGTTTGTCCTGTATGTCGTCCTGTTATTTTGTTGTCATATCATTGTTGATAGGTGTGCTGATGAAGTGAAGGGGGGTCATGTAATTAATTGGGGATATGGACGGAACCCCTGCCAAACGGACGCCTCTAAAATCACTTGCGGGGTAACTGGGGGCGGCGAGTAGAAGCCTACATTTGCGCCGTTAGACCAAGTCTGCACGTACTTACGTGAGATGATTCAATAGTCGAAAAAATACGGACATAGTCAACTCTTGTCAAGACAGTGTGATCTAGCCGTCTGTATGCTAAGAGCTTTTGACACAAATATTATAAAGGGAGCTATAGTAATTAAGCATTGCGTCTCGGCTGGCCCAAAGCTGACGGCGGGATAATGTCTGAAACAAGGCTGTGATTCTATTATAGTCAACTTTCAATTGGGGGCTGGTTAAGGGAGTGGCGATAATAGAGTCATGGGCTTGTTTCAGAGATTATCAGATGTTACCCTGCCTTCAGCTTTAGATCAGAGTATAGTGACGCTGGCGTGGATCCTAGCGTATAAACATCCTCTTTTTAATAGTACAGCAGTAAATATAGCTACTACTAAATCAGCTATTAACCTATCGGCCATTTGCTTAACTGTATGTTAGAGTATATATTTTACAGGAGAAATCACAAGTATTTAGAGTTAAGTTGGATGTATTGAGGAATATTCGCGGGTTTTTCCTCATCCCCAACGTAGCTTTACTATCTGCTACAAAGTTCACAATATCGACTTCTTCTCTCACTTAGAAGGTCAGCCAGAATTTATAAATAATTAGGATCG
The DNA here is from genome assembly GCA_000750745.1 of Pseudogymnoascus sp. VKM F-4281 (FW-2241). Lineage (NCBI taxonomy): Eukaryota > Fungi > Ascomycota > Leotiomycetes > Thelebolales > Thelebolaceae > Pseudogymnoascus > Pseudogymnoascus sp. VKM F-4281 (FW-2241). The sequence goes on from JPJV01003710.1 coordinate 5,456, forward strand.
TAGTACTTTTGTTAATTGATGCCTTGAAGCGTCGGACGAAAGGTATATCGATAAATTATTTGTTGCGTTTTATAGTGTTGATGACATTTCATATTACTGTTGTTTTATATTATATTACCGTCGTTTGTTAATTTCGCGCGACTTTTTGGGTAAATGCGATGTTTTGTTGGTTGATTTGATATCTGTGAGCGATATGAGGAAAATGCATTTGGGTTGAAATAATCTCCGACTGGATTCCCAAGGTCGTAACAGACGGAGATGCGCTTTGAAGACTTTAGAGTCTATGCTACTAGAATATTACGAGAGAATTTTTAATACATATCTCGGAGGTTAAGATTTAAAATATAGTCTGATGATTCGAGAACCTGTGACACTGGGATATTACGTGGGCACTTCTAATAAATCTCTCGAGGGTTAAAACACAAGATAAATTATGATAATTCGAGAGCCTGTGATACTGGATTAATATAAGAGTTCCCTAAATATATATATCATGGGCTGAGACTCAGAATATTCTCGTCTAGTATGAGGGTCTATGACACGGACCGATCGCGTGAGTGTATTTAATGGTTATTCTGTCTGATTCTCGACAAAAGATATCGATTTAATTTAACCTACATTTAATTCAACCATATTTTGTATAGATTTTTATAAACTCGCTGATTCTGATACACTGCCGAATTCCCTTGGGTCTGTTGAAAAAAAAAATACTGTATGAGACCGCCATATCATGGTGTTGACGGGCCGTAAGTGGTTTTGGCCCCGCTGTGCCTAGGGTCCAGCTTTAGCGCGATCCCAAAAGTCGCGTCGTCACGTCGCCAACTCCAGTTACGCGACTTTGATACATGGACAAATGCAGTTCATACATATCGCGAATAATCACACCTACGACTTCTCCCGAGCATCAATATACAATTATACACATCCTGTACATCATACCCACCGAACAAATCAGACAATTTGTTTGCAAATGTCTCCTACCGATTTCTAGACGCACTCACAGTCCTTGAGAATCCCGCCCCGCGTCTTCGCACACTTGGTTCTGGAAGATACGTTAACGGACTTGCAACTCCCCAGACGTCTGAGCCTCTCAATTATTGGCTTCTGCTCCCAAGGGCAGAGGTCCCACGGCAATTGACAGCGATACGACACAATGTACCTCCCACGATCGCTCCTCTCGACCCTCTACCTCCACCTCCAACGAACCCACCACCCTCTCTCCCCACCAGTCCTGATCCTCGTGGCACTGGAACCCGATGCCCTCTGCGGCTGCCGAATTCTTACGCACCTCCTCAAACACGACTATATCCCCCACAAAATCCAACCCATCGCGGGCTTCAACGACCTCGAGCGCGCAGGACGAGAGAATGTGCGGCCCATGCTCGCGAGCCAGGGTGGTAGCGGCGGCGTCGTGGTCTGCCTTGGTGTCGGCGCAAGGAACGACTTGGGTGCCATGCTGGGGATTGACGCGGAGAGTGAGGGCGAGGGCGCGTTTGGCGGCGTCGAGGTATGGGTTGTGGATGCGCAACGGCAATGGCACCTGGAGAATGTGTTTGGTGGGGCGCAGAGAGACGGGGTATTGGAGGATGGCAGCCCGGGACCCATAAAGCAGCAACCGGGCGTGGATAACGGGAAAATTGGGAGGGGTTTCAAGCCGGGAAAGGGAGGCATTATTGTGTTTGATGATGGGGATATTGAAGAGGAGCTGGGACCAGAAAGGGATGCGTATTTTGCTCTTGACGAGATGCCGGCTATCGATGAGAGGGATGACGAAGGAGATAGTATGAGCGAGGAGGACGAGGATACCCCTATGATTGAGGCTCGGCCTGGACAAAAGAGGAAATCGTGGTCGGATCGGGAGGACGATACCGATGATGATGATGACGACAGGCCACGACAGCGGAGGCGAAGCAACTCTGTAAGTTTCACAAAAATGACTGCAGTGAAGATAATCTAACGTAAACAGTCGAGTTCCATTCCCGAATCTCCGTCACGGCCCCAGAGGCGAGGGCTTATGGTTGTCGATGGGCCGAATGGCGTTGCAAGGACAGATTCCCGCTCCGTATCGCCCTCACCTGCACAGCCTGCGAAGCAAGTATCGTCAAGGACTCTGAGACGACGACTGATCAAATTACAACAAAAGAACCAGATAATCCTGGATGCATATTACAGCCTTGGTACCTCGTACTCTGAACCCATCGCATCGATGATGTATTCCCTCGCCTCCGAACTGGGCCGCGAAGACAACGACGTCCTCTGGCTCACCATCGTCGGCGTCACATCAATGGAACTCTACGGCCGCTCCGCAACGGGTGTCGCCATCTCCCTAAAAAACTCCTCCAACCGATCAGGCTGGCGCGGTAGTCGCGGCTCTCGCATACGCCAATTACTCCGCGAAGAAGTGCGACGTCTTAACCCTCCCGACCTAAACGACCGCGCCTCTTTAAACACTAGCACTGGTCTCATCCCCACCACCGCCCGCAGCCCCACGGATACCAGTATCCGGCTGTCACCCGAGCCGAAATTCCTCTTGATCCGCCACTGGAGCCTGTACGACAGCATGCTGCACTCGCCCTATCTCTCGGCGCGGCTACACGTGTGGACGGACGTCGGGCGCAAGCGTCTACACAAGATGCTCGCGAAGATGGGCGTGAGCCTCGTGCAGTGCAAGCAGAGCTATACGCACATGGACATGGACCTGAAGCGTGGCCTGCGCGCGAAGCTCCTCAAGTACTCGGCAATGTATGGCCTGGATGAGTTGGTGCCGCCGACGGAGTCGGACGAGGCTGGTGGGGATAAGGAGGGTTGGGGGTTCGTGAGGAGTTGGGGGTGGAGGGCTACGCTGAGCGCCCAGGACGTGGGGGTCGTCGTGGGGTCGATCTTGGAGGTGGGCAAGAAGGGGGTGACCACGCTCGAGAACGGCGAGTGGGATCGCGGCCGCGAGGTCAAAGAGGTCACTGATGAGAATGGCGCGATCGAAGCGGAAGAGTGGGTGAGCCGGTTCTGGGATGCCTACGATGCGCTTGAAAAGTAAGTTCTCTGTTTACTCCAGTAGAAGTCATACTAACGCACCGCAGCATCGAAGAACTCAAAGCGGCGCTACCCACGGCGCAGCATCTCCACCGCGCTATCCTGCGCACCGGCACCTCCATCATCGAAAAGCGACAGATCAAGCACTTGTCCAGCTTCCGACTGTGCATCGTCAAGGATGGCCCGGATGTTGCCCTCTTCACGCACCCCTCTGCGCTGACTAAGCTCGCGCTGTGGCTGGGTGAGGCGTTTGCGGAGCAGGACTTGCAGCGTACGGGGAAGCTGGGCATGGGGGGACGAGGAACGCCGCTCGTGGTTGCGTGCTGGAACGCGGAGAGGGGTGTTTATGGGGTTGTGGGGACTGGCGGAGGAGGCGGGGAAGGGATGAGCTGGGGGGATAGGGAGGCGGCGAGGAAGAGGAAGGAGGAGAAGGCTGGGAAGGCGAAGGAGAGAGAGGCCGCGAGGAGGGTGAAGGAGACTATTAAGGAGCAGAAGAGGGAGGCGAGGCGAAAGGCGAGGGAGGAGGAGGGGGAAGTTGATGAGCTTGAGACGGAGAGCGAGAGTGAGAGCGAAGAGGAGGAAGATGACGACGAGGATGAAGAGGATGAGAAGGAACACGGGAAAGGATTTGGCCGAAATAGATTCGGGAATGCGTTCCAGGAGGTGATTGAGGAGACGAATGCGCGAATCAGGGTTGATAGCTTTGAGCACTGTGTCGCCGAGGTGGCTAAGGATAGCTTAAGCGTGTTCTTGGAAGGGCTGAGCATGAAGAGCGTTGTGGGGTAGATGGCGGGACGGGGGGCGGGACGATCACTGGCCTGGGTTACATGGGGATCATGATGGGATGGAACGGGGAGGGCATAATAGGAGGCGTTTTATAGCTGGCATGCTTGTTTGATTGGGTCATGAGCGGACTGTATGGCTTTAGCAGACTGGCGATAGCGATCATATCAGCTAGCGGTAAATATATGATGGTTTATTGTACATTTAGAAACTAATCATGGGTATCAGACATCCGGCATGTTCGGCATCCGCGATGTCACCCCAGTTGTGCGTAACCGTGCACAGAGATCCCCTGAAAGTTTCAAATCTCCTATTGGGTGCTACAACATGTGGTAACAAACGTCCCTTTTCATAGCTTTAAATGAGAAACGAAACCACAAACTGGGAAGTAAGAAAATAAAATTATGTTTGGTCACCACGGTATTCTCGCTGAGCAAGATGGCCAATTGTCCTCGACCAATCAGAAAGCCCCCGAATACGATTTGGGATGATTTAACAGACCCGAACCAAGGCTAGTAGCGAATAAAGGCGGCCATTCGGACACCCACCCCGTGATCCGCCGACATTCTTATCAGTTGCGGGCTAGTGCAGTCAGAGCAGTCAGTGCAGGACCCAGACACACAACCACCGACGGGAGACGAAGATAAGGCTTGTGAGATTGTGGGGAAAGTGGCAACTCCGCATTTATTTCTATCCACAGCAGGAGCACACAGCCACTATTGGGTTAGAGCACGGCTGTAACGTATTATCGAGAATCGAGGGTCGGCGCTCATTCTAGGCTTTATTTCCTCTTTCTCTACCAAATCACAAACATTGCTACTAAGACATCTCTCTCTCTGTGACGAATCCCCGCACTCTACAGAGCCCAGACTCGAAAGAACGTTACACAACACAATGGGCGCGCGCCC
>JPJV01003711.1:0-10358 GCA_000750745.1 Pseudogymnoascus sp. VKM F-4281 (FW-2241)
CGGTTGTGGGGTGGGTCATCCGACCATTAGGGTATGGTCGGGTCACCTACGTCCTGGGAATGCTGCCCCGCTAAAATCTAAAATTAATCAACCCTTCATATAAGGTTTAGCATACAAGGCCACCAACCTCAACCCCACCAATCTGGAAATCTAGAAACCCCACCAACACTCCCCAGCACTATGACGATAATATAGCGTTGTAAATCCCCTTACTACATCTGCCGCAGCCCACCCAGCCCCTAAAAATGGATGCCGCAGAGGACGACAGGGATATCAAGCTTCAAAAGCTAAGCTCTGGCTTCATCGGCGACTTCGAACTATCCCTCCACCCCTTCCTCTACCGCACCACCGCAGATGGCACCCCGAAAGTCCGCCACAACGTGCGCGCGCGCGAAGCTGACCGCCTCGTTGGCCTGGTACCTCATCTTCGTCCCCCAGCTATCCCTTACCAGCTAACCTCTATCTATAGCTTGAACCCTTCCAGGAACTCCCCCAGCTGCTAGACCCGCACCTGGGCCGTTTCGTGCCCGTCCTAGCGGATGCACTATTAGCGTATCTACGTGCGCCCCCGCGGAAAAGTGGCGCGGCGCGACCACTTCTCGTGACGCTTTCGCAGGCGATTTGTAGGCTGCTGTACACGTTTTGTAAAATCCGGGGGGAGAAGGTTGTGGTAAGGTTCTTTGGGTCTGAGACAAAAAACCTGGAGTTGATGCTTAAGGCTGTTGAGGATGCTGAGGGGTTAGAGGACGCCGGAGAGCGAGAGGAAGGAGAAAAAGAGTGGACGTGGGAGGAGCGGTATATTTGCTTGCTGTGGCTGTCGCATTTACTGCTGGCGCCGTTTGATTTATCAACCATTTCGTCGGCGGGCACAGGAAATGTCAAGAGGCCGGAGATAGCGAACCTAGTATGGCCGGAGAAGCTTCCAAGCGTGGCAGAGCGGGTTATCCCGCTGGCGATCAAGTATCTGGGAGCGGCAGGGAAAGAGAGAGACGCGGCGAAGGCGTTGCTTGTGCGCATATCGATGAGGCGGGATATGCAGGCGCTGGGGCTACTGGATGCGCTTGTGCAGTGGGCAATGGCGTGTCTAAAGTCGTCGACAACGCTGGCGTCTAACTCGTCGTACTACTACATTGGCGTGCTGTCCTATCTGGCTGGGATCCTGATCTCGTCGCTCAGCACCGCCGACATGGACCCATACCTGCTGAAGGTTTTCCGCACGGTACAGAATATATCGGACGAGGAGAATGTTGCATTCAAGACGGTGCATGCGTCTGCAATTGCGCGGAAAACCGTCATCAAGGTCCTCCGCACTATAGCTGTCTTGGCACTGAGGAGGGAGTACTCATCCAAGGGCAACGAGGTGATCACAAACGAGATCGTCGAGTCAACAGTCGGCTACCTCCTTGACGCCCTGGCCGATAACGACACCCCTGTGCGTCTAGCAGCCAGCAAAGCCCTCTCAGTGATAACTCTAAAGCTAGCCCCTGACATGGCTTCCCAAGTCGTCGCTGCCGTCCTCGACTCCCTCACCGCCGACGTCCTCTGGACCACCCTCCCCGACGGCACAAAAACCCAAGACCTCTCCGCCGTGAACCCTCAAGAGTGGCACGGTCTCATCCTAACACTCTCCCACCTTCTCTACCGCAAATCCCCACCCCCTGATTCTCTCGCCCTCATCCTTCACGCCCTCCTCACCGGCCTCACCTTCGAGCGCCGCTCCACCTCTGGCAGCTCAATTGGAACCAACGTCCGCGACGCGGCATGCTTTGGAATCTGGGCCCTCGCGCGCCGCTACACCACTTTCGAGCTGCAAGGCGTCGCCACCACCGAAATCGGCGCCGCTACCGCGCACGGCGGCGAGAAATCAATAATCCAGATCCTAGCCACTGAGCTAGTCGTCGCCGCCTCCTATGACTCAGCGGGAAATATCCGCCGCGGTGCGTCGGCTGCGATGCAGGAGCTAATTGGGCGACACCCGGATATTGTCATGCAGGGCATTGCGGTCGTTCAGGTGGTGGATTATCATGCTGTTGCGCTGCGATCGAGAGCTATTCTCGAGGTTGCACCTGCGGTGGCTAGACTGGGGGATTGTTATGCAGAGGCATTAATGAGGGCACTGTTTGGGTGGCGCGGGGTGGGAAGTGGAGATGCGAAATCGAGGCGGACGGTGGCTGGGGGTGTAGGGGCACTAGTGAACTTATTTGGCGGAGGTGACGAGAAGCCATGGCGAAGGGTTCTAGGGTTGGTTCGACAAATTGATGGGCAGTTGGGGAATTTGAAGGCCAGGGCTATAGACGAGAGGCATGGGTTGGTACTAGCCATGGCTGCAGCTGTTACGGAGCTTCCTACGCTGTTGGGCGCCGATGTTGTGAAAGAGTGGGTGGATCTATCGGATGCGGTGAGGGCGATTTTGCAGGTGGTTCTAGATGTATTGAAGAGTGCTATCGCAGCGACGTCTCGGAGACCTGAACTTGGCCTTGAGTCTACGTGCAGGTTAATTGTGGCTACGTGCCCCGTTATTAGAATGACGAGGGTGCTTGAGGCTATGGGGGGTGGCACTAATGCTACTTTAGATACAGTGGCTTGGGAGAACATTCTGCGCAATGAAGCTGCCACAGCATGTGTCCCAGACGACTCAAACGATTCAGCCGAGGTATCGGAGATCGTCGAGGTCTCGGGATCTCTCATCGACGTCTCACTCCGCCTCACCGACCCTGAAGCTATCGAAGCCGCCGTCGCCGCCGCAACAAGCCTAACTCTCATCCTCCCTACAGCCATCAGCGAGTCCCTCATACGCTCTTGGATGGTCGCCGTAGCAGACCATTCCAATCGCACTCGCCACCCTGGCTACCTCTTTGCCCTTGCCGGCGTCTTCACTCACACTCAGTCGCAGGACGCGATTTGTGCCCTCATTCAGAGCCAGTGGCAAACGGCCAGGAACATCGTGGATCGCGTGTCTATCTTGCAGTGCCTCAACCGCGCGCGGATCTTGGATTCTCACACTGCGCGCTTCGTCCCATTGATCTCTGCAGGGCTAGACGACTATACGACTGATGCCCGTGGGGACATTGGGTCCCTTGCGCGTATTGAAGCGCTCAAGGCAACGAGCAGGGCTTTTGCTACTATACCATGTGATGCGCAAAATGGCGCTGTGGTACGAAATGCTGATGATGACTGGTTTGCCGATGAGGATATGTTCGGCTCCCTCTACAGTCGCACCCTGCGTCTCGCCGCAGAAAAACTAGACAAAGTCCGCGGAGAAGCACAAACGGCGCTGGCCATCCTAATCCAAGATCCCATGTATGTTCAATCCCTTCTTCTCCCCCTTCTTAGGCACAAGCTTAAGCTGACACTTCACAGCCAACACAACGCCTTCACCTCCGCCCAGCACGCAACGCGCACCTACTTCCGCCACCTCCTTGACCTCCAACTACCCTCCTCCACCCACTGGCTCTCTACTGCCTCCCTACACCCGCACCGAACCTGGACATCCCATCTCTTTGACGGCTACGTCAGCGCCGCTGACGCCGGTGCCGAGGGCCTAATCCGTGCCTCCCGCGCCGCTCTAAATGACTTTTGCTTCGCCGCTCCCCAAAACCGCGAGCTCGTATGCAACGCACTAGTCGGGTCGGTGAAACGTCTCCACGAGGCGGGGGATGAGCGCGTGCTTCTCCCTATGATGTCGGTCGTTGCATTTCTGTTTGATGCGGGGATTTTGGAGGGAGGGGACAAAGGATTGAGGGGGTTGTTTTTAGCGACGCAGCGAGCGCATTTCAAGAGTGGTAGTGTGAGGAAGCTGGAGGTTGCGGTGAGGGTCTATGGGGGGTTGTTGAGAGTGGGAGAGGAGGAAAGGGACGTGGAGAAGGTGTTACTGCGGATGCTGAGGCATCCGTTTCCGGGGGTGAGAAAGGCGGTGGAGGATGTTTTGTGGGTTGATAGGGGAGTAGGGAAGGGCGAAGTGGGAGTTCAGGGGGTGAAGAGGGCGTTGGAGGAAAGATGGGAAGGTGGTGGTGAGTGATGCTGGGGTTACAGGGGCTTATGTCTTGGGAATGTGCCACGGATAGTATCTGGTAGGGGACTAAGACTCAGTTTCTAGCTGCAGATCTTGTAGTTCATTATGTACCTGCCCTCAAATTTGATATTTGACTGCTAAAGTTCGAAAGTCGGAAATGACGCCTGGGCTGAGAAGTAATATTTTTAATAGGTTGGAGTGTCGGGATGGGCTACCATCAAGGAAATATCTGTCAATAATACGTAGGTTGGATGAGCTTTAGCCAATGTTCTCAGAGAAATCATGATATAACCCGTTGATAAAACACAGTAATAGAGTCAATTCATGATTATTGGAGTCTCTTGTCAAATTTACATCTGTTCTCGTTGTCATTATACATGTCGTAATAAATATCCTGGGTATACGCTATCCAACTCCATCCCTACCAATAATATGTAGTAAAATTACAATCCAAAGTGCCCACCTACTGAGACGGCCGTTTCTTAAATCTTAAATCCACCTTCTCCTCTTCAAGCAAATATCCCTTCTTATTGTGCAGCTCCTGCACACTTGTCACTGTCTTCTCAAATTTCTTCTTCCGCTCCCTGCCTCCCTCCCCACAAAATGTCATCTTCACATGATTCACCTTCTCCTTCTCCCCTTTTCCCCGCCCATCATTTTGATGCCTCCCTAGAGCCGCCAAATTCACCATGCTACCTCTATACCACTCCGCCGCAAGCGCACCCGTGCCAAATCTTTTCGCGGGCCCTGTAACAGAAGCGTGCGTACATGGAGTGCCACCTTTCTGACATGAACAGTTCCTCTTGTCTAGCACGGCCTTGAGAGCCCCGATCGGGATTCTGAGTAGGGAATGTCCGCCGCCGCCGTCGCCCATCTCTCCGGGCGATTTGCGGGAGGGGGGTGGCTTCTCTGGACGCAGGAATAGCACTAGTAGTGGCTCGCGCAGGTTTTCAAAGACGAACGCTTCCGTGTTGCTGTAACGCGGGTCTGAGGGCTCATGCGGGTCTGAGAGCGAGGTTACGTCTGAGATAGCCGTTGCTGCGCTACGCACCGAGAAGGAGCTGAACTTTGACGGCGAGTAGGAACTTTTGGAGGAGAAGAAGGTAGATTTGCGTGGTGAGGAAGGGCGGGCGGATGTATCTTTGGAGGTTTGGCGGCGAACCGTTGCCATGGAGGCGTTGGAATTGGAGGGTGCACGAATGGTAGTTGCTGACGTCGCGGGAGAGGAGCTACCATAGAGCACAGGCAAGGGGCTCTCTGTAGGAATGCTGGGCGCAAAATTCCAGATCTGGACGCGCGCCTTATAGTGTGTTGGCTTGTCGGCCATGACAATCACGTCGACATTTACGAGATCTTGGACAACACGATAACCCGTAATGGCTTCCTGGAACCTGTACAGGGTTTCATAAGTTTGGAAACTTAGGAGATTGTCTTGCGTGGGCATGCCGGAGGTGTAGATACCGATATCGATCCCAGAAGTCACATTTTGGGGATCAGCGTAGATAGGACTGAGGGTAACGACGCGGAGGTCAAGTTCTCGGCTGTATTGTCGGTTAGTTTGCGAGGTATAAAGAGTGTGGGGGGTATCAAGAATGTAGGAGGATGGCACTTACGATCGTGATTCACTGATCCGCTCTGATACTGAGGTCTCCTTGGTGACCATTTCGAGGACAGTCTCGGTCTGACGGAGTAGTACAAGAGACCTTTGTCGCTCAGGGTTCAAGTGTAACAGCGGAGTCCTTAAAATCGTCTTCATATCGTCAATTTCTGCTGCATGAGGCCGTTCATAACTGCGCACAGGTATAGGCCAGATCAGAAAAACCTCTTGTCCGAGTAGGTTTGTAGACGCCTCGTCTGGTTCGTTCTTAACCCTGTATGGGTTTTCTGGCCTATCTGAATGTTGGTTGAAGGCATACAGGCACTTTTTGGCCAAATCTTCGACAAAGTATTTCAGAAGTTGGTTACCACGCGCGCAGGAGTCGACATATTCGGCGCTGCTTTGGATTCTCTGGATAATCCAGATGCTCCTCATCATACTAATATATTGCCTGGGCCATTGGGTTGGCGAAGGTGGCTGGACACCACGTGAACGCGACAGCCTCGCTGCTGCTGCCTCGTCCTCGGAGTGTTGAAGAAACGCATTTATGCCATCATGCATAGGGAAGGTATCGTCAGATTGAGCTTTTGGTTTGGCATCTATGGCTAGCTGTTCAAATTTGTGGATTAAATATGGTGGAATGACAAGCTGGTGGCATCGAACATCTTCCTGGGCGCCAATAGTCCGGGCGTCTCCAAGTAGAAGCTCCTGGATTTGACCTACTACCCGTAGCAAAGCTTCGCCGTAATGAATCACCAGAGACTGGATATCAACGAGTAATTTTCTGTTGGACAGTCAGCAGCATGTCTTAAAACCAGAAAAGAGAGGAACGCACAGCTCAAGAGGTTTCAGTAGCGCAAGGATCTTGATATTATGAAACATAACCTTCTTGTGAAGCAACGCAACTTCATCCTGGACAAATCCGTGCCAGATTATATTGCGGATGAAACCGCCCTTCTCTTCGAAGCAGTCTCGTCTTGTCAACAACCGTGAACACTCTTGGATAGTAATGTGGGGATCGTCGAGTATTGCGCTGAGATCCCTAGTGTCATAAAAACTAGAAGTTCCTGGAATATTGCATGGTGGAATGCTTTGGACCTTTTCGAAGATTACTTCCAGTTGACGGAGATTCACATAAAGAGCGTTGACCGATTGGCCAAATTCGGTATATAGGGTGTCTGTGAAGAATAGAGGTCAGAACAGTCCACAACATCATCATCTATGAAGTAGGCCAGGATTTAGGAGATGAGAACGCGGGTGTGTGTTTGGCTGTATTCGAATACTTACTTGCGTTATAGGTTTCCGTGAAGCCATACTGGTAGAGTTTAAACGTAAAATTCGCACACTTCGCAATATCGCTAATGCTAACAAAGGACATCGTTCAAGATATGCGCTATTCAGCGCCCAATAAGTGTGTTTCGCAGTGTGGAGTATTGTTGGTGAGATCAACGGAATGTCTGGGGTGCGAGGGCTGTTTTAAGGACGCCTTGAGGCTGAGCAATCCCAAGGATCCAAGGCAGATGCAGGGTCACGAATATAAAATAAACAACATGCAAGTCATCTAGCTGTAGTTTAGAAGAATCCGAACCTCTGGTAAATCTCGGGCAAGGGTAAAAAGAAATATACTAGCATATGCAGGGCCTTGCGCCTGTCACAGAGGAGGGTACCAACCCCGCGGGAGAATGATAAGGCTAATGGATCAGCGAGAACAAAAGGAATGAAGGAGAAAATGGGGAAACTCCTTGCGTAACCTTTGCACAGCCGATCGATCTGTATTAAAAGAGGCGGCACGTGTAAGTATGAGTGCAAGTGGTCGTGTGAGGAGGAAGGAACGCCTATGTGTATGTCTCTTATATCTCATTTCCTGGGCGACTTGCTTTGCGAGATAGACGGGATATTTTAGGCGCTCGCGCCACTGTCCTCCTGTTCCCGGACAGGCTGTGAAGGGAAGCCTAGGACGGGAATACCATGTCTGGTCTTATCCTCATTCACCGGCCCGTGACGAGACAGTGGTGGTCATGGTGGGTGGTGGACGCAGGTGTTTCGAAACGAACTTCTGCCTTGCACTGTTACACTGTTGCGCTACTGCACTCGAAATGGGAAGTGAGGCTGCTGTGAGGCTGTGAAGCTGTAAAGGTGTGAAGCTGTGCAGGGCCCAGGCGGCATAGATGTGATATGATTGACGGGGAACAGGAAATTGACACGCGATGTCCATATTAACCGGATTAGCTGCATCTAACCCCACACCCGAACAGGAATAGTTACGCGACTCAATCTCTCAATAATGAAAAAGCCACCGGTCCTTGAAAGGCTGAGGAAACCCCAGATCCAGTGAGTGCTGCTCGAATTGTACATTTATAATTATGCCGTTTATATAAGGTTTATGTATAATTTATAGTTATTAATAATAAAAAATTACCATACCTGCTCACCGTATCATACAGAGTTAAGCATGTACATACACCACGTCGCACGCGATCACATTGCTGTAGCCATTACTTCCTCTTCGGTCTAGGTGTCCCCTCTCCCCCCAAAAATGTCACTACTGGGATGTTAATAGTTAAGTGTTATCAGGACAATATCTTCCGCCGAGGCTGTGCACGCATTTCAACTTCTCACTTCTGGTTACCGTGGTGAGGCTCTCCAGCCTCCCCAGCCTCGTACAAGCGTGGACGCCACGGACAGAGCTCAACAATTGTAGCGCCCAGCTGTTGTATGTGTATGTTATATCTTCCTCGCCTGTCCCACTTCTGCTGGTGTTCTATGCACCCTGTAGTCTCATTTACACATGCCTTGGATCTGACATGTCGATACCGATCGAGCAAGGCTCGAATATACCAATGATGAACTACTCATTCTCCAACTCGCCCTCTCCCTTTAGTACGGCTAAAAGCCATGAGGATAGTCGCAGCGTAGACAGTGTTAGTCCTATACCTACTAACCGTCAGACTCAAAACCGTGAGTCGAATACTCCGGCTTATGGAAACGGAGTCGCAGCTACTGGCGCCGATCAACCAGGTGGCATGGGCCTAGCACCTGAAGATGAATTCCTGCTCAACGAAGCGGACGTCCACGCGAAGGCTGTTGCAAAGCCGATGCGTCTGGGTTCGTTAACAGTGATGTGCTTGATTTTTAACCGCATGATTGGTGAGCTCTCAAGAGTCTTCCGTGAGGCAAAGCAGGCACATTAGTTCTAACGCTCGGAGTAGGCACGGGAATATTTCGGACGCCAGCCTTGGTCTATGACTATACACAGTCCCGAAATATCACTATGGCTTGGTGGGCACTGGGCGCCGTTGCTGCCATAGCAGGTATTCTGGTATACATGGAACTCGGCCTAACCATTCCAATATACAGGATTGGAGGCATAGAGGTCTCGGTCCCTCGAAGCGGTGGAGAACTCAACTACGTTTGTCTCGCTCTAGTTATTGACAGGTGCCAGTACTAACATGGCCCAGCTTAAACACATCTTCAGAAGGCCCGCCTTCTTCACCACTTGCGTGTTCGGCATCGCTTTCATTCTTCTTGGCCATGTGGCTATGAATACAATCGCATTCGCAACTTCTGTCATGGAAGCCTCTGGCCAAATCGATCACCCTAACAGTGAAGCCATTATTCGGGGCATCGCCGTCAGCACGGCATTCGCCGCCTGTTTCATCCACGGTGTTTGGCGCCAAGGTGGGATCATCATTAATAACTTCCTTGCTACCGTCAAAATCGGCATCCTCATCTTCATGTTTATCCTCGGCATGCTGGCTACAAGGGACGACATCTTCCCCCCCGTGTCCGAAAGTCAGTTCCCATTCATCCCGTCCCGGGAGAAAAGCGCCAGCGCCTACACCTACGCGGAGGCATTCCTCGCTATCATCTTCGCATTTGGCGGCTTCAACCAGGCCAACTATGTTATCGGCGAAGTGGATGACCCACGACGCCGCTACAAATGGCCTGCCTTCTCTGCCGTCGTGATCGTCTCAGTGCTCTATCTCCTCGTAAATGGCGCCTACTTCGCCGCCGTTCCTGTCAAATACTTCTCAGCCGACGACCCCCTCACTGTCGCCCACCGTCTCTTTCTATTTACTCTCGGCACAATCTCTCCCGCCTGGGAGTCCCGCGCGCCCAAATTGCTATCCGCATTCATGGCCGTCTCCAGTCTCGGCAACATCATAGTCATGACTTACACCGCCGCGCGTGTCAAGCAAGAAATAGCCAAAGAAGGTATCCTCCCCTATCGCAGCTTCCTCTCGCGTTCCTACCCCTCAGTCCGCATACCCATCCGCGCGCTCTGGGGCTCCAAGCGCCCTACCCTCCGTGAAGACGTCCCCCTCCCTGCTCTCGTCCTTCACTTTTCCGTCTCCGTCATTCTCATCCTCGCCACCTGGCGCCTCACCACTGCCGCTACCTATACCGTCCTCGTCGACCTGTATTCGTACACCATCGACGCCGTCTTCGGCGCTTTCGTCGGCTTCGGATTGCTCTATATGCGCTTTGTCTCCCGCCGCGGATGGGCCGCGCAGTCGCGAGCTAGTGGGTTCCAGGTCCCGGCCTATGTCAGCGGCGCCGCTGCACTCATTTTTGGTATCGCGAATGCGTTCCCAGTGGCGGCGAAGTGGGTGCCGCCCGATGTGGCGACGGCGGCGTCGCTGGCGGCACCGTGGTACACGACAGGGACCGTGGGGACGGTGATTATGGTCGTCGGGGGGCTGTGGTGGGTGGGATTCCGGTGGGTAGTGCCGAGGGTGGGGAGGTCGA
>JPJV01003712.1:0-10793 GCA_000750745.1 Pseudogymnoascus sp. VKM F-4281 (FW-2241)
CAACCCGCCATGACGGCCTCACCCCTCAACATCCTAATCGTCGGCGCCGGCATAGGCGGCCTCGCCGCAGCTCTCACTCTTCGTCGCGCCGGCCACAATGTCAATATCTACGAGCGCTCCGGCCTGAACAATGAGATCGGCGCCGCCATCCACGTCTGCCCGAACGCCTCGCGCGGTCTGCTCGCACTTGGCCTCGACCCCGTTGCCGCGCGCTTCGTGAGTGCCAAGAAGAGCTGGCGCGCCGACAGCGCGACGCTGAAGTGCTTCCACGATGCCGACGAGGCGTATGTTGCCGCGAAGTTCGGGGCACCGTGGTGGTGGTGCCATAGGGTGGATTTGCACGAGGCATTGAAGGTGTTGGCGCTGGGGGAGAAGGGAGAGGGGAAGCCGGCGGTGGTACATTTGAAGGCTGAAGTTAAGAGTTATGACGCCCAGACTGGCTCCGTGACGTTTGCGGATGGGAGTGTGGCCAGTGGTGACCTGGTTATCGCTGCTGATGGTGTGCATTCCAAAGCCGTTGAGACATTGATAGGGTATCCAAACCCGGCACTTCCGACTGAGAAGTACAATTTCTGCTACCGTTTCTTAATTCCCACCGCAGAGATCGCTGCGGACCCGGAGACGGCCATGTGGACCGAGGACGACGACGGGAAACTCAAGATTATTGTTACCGAAGGCCGGAGGCTGGTGTGGTACCCGTGCAGGGAGTATGTTTTTATCCATTTCCAAACGAATCGCATTTGAACCGACAGCTGACTATAAGAAGTAATGAGCAGCACAATTTCGTAGCCATCTTCAGCACCGATGATGAGGTCAAGAGCGTGGAAGGTAAGAATGTTCCCAAACACTCCAGAATACTACACCAAGCACCAAAACACGCACTAACATCTCACAGACTATCGAACTCCTCTCGACGTATCCGCCCTCCTAGAAACCTACAAAGGCTTCCACCCCTCCGTCCTTGCAGTCCTCAAGTACTTCATCCCCATCGCTCCAAACCCGTGTCCACTGTCCACGCGACTAACAACCTCCCAGAAAAGCAAGAGACATCAAGCAATGGCCTCTCCTCTTCCGCGCCCCCCTCACAACCTGGCACAGTGGCAAACTTGCCCTACTCGGTGATGCCGCGCATCCCATGCTTCCTCGTACGTCTCTCCATCTTCCTTTCCCCGGCCCACAACCCAAATACTGACGCAGATATCACCCCCCAGACCAAGGCCAAGGCGGCGCCCAAGCGATTGAAGACGCCCTAGCGGTGGGCATGCTCCTCTCAGGCGCTACGCCAGAGACACTCACATCACGACTGGCGCTTTACCAGGGGCTGCGTCTGAACCGCGCAAGCGCGATCCAACATTTCAGTAACGCAGGACAGGATGAGCCGGAGAAGATTCGAGAGGCGGCTGGGAGGTATATGGATGCTGATAAAGTGCCGAGTAAGTATATCTTGAACCCCCATTCCCAGTTTCGGGGCCTGGGTTAAAAGGGGAGGTTTAACATTCGCACAGAAAACCCCGAAGAGTTTTTCGAATTCAACTTTGGATATGATGTAGTTCACGATGCGAAGCTGGCGCTGCAGAAGGAGGTGCCTGGTTGGGAGGTGCCAGAGAAGTTCTTTGAGAGCGAGCCGGGACGTGGGACGTATCCTTGAGGGTTGCGTGGAGGGGAAGAGGCGGGGGTGACGATGGTATGACTGGTAGATTGGGTTTAGACGGCAATTGAAATATTGTTAACAGACAAAGTGATTATTGGAGCGAGGGGCGTGAAATAATCCGGGATGAGAGAACGGAAGCCCATTTTTTGAAATTGAATTACTGATCGATACCTTGATCTGCGGATTTATGAACACACTGTAAGTTTTTATCTTCCGAGAGTTACAAGGACGAACCCATTTTAAGTGCCAAACTCGTAGCTAGATACAAGAAGGCTAGGAGGTATACCATGGTCTCGGTAAGAAATCTGATGAATTGATGAGATCCGACTTTATGACAATGATACTTGCGCTACTGTGCTATGTAGGTGATCAATGATGCAGAAGAGGCCGAAGCAGTGAATAGTTTGATGGAGTTACTAACACAGTATAATATACAGCCTTCGTGTGTTGCCTCATCTGGAGAGTGTGAACGTCATGATCAGTGTTGTGAAGGACTCAACTGCATCAGCTTTGAGGTTTTTGGCCTCTGCCTGGCACAAGAACGTGACATTGAGTGTAAACATTACAACGAACCCTGTCAAAGGGACAGCGACTGCTGTGACGACGAATTCGTTTACTGCGATTTTTCGACAAAGGTGGGCTCCGATGTTGATGGAAAGTGCAGGTTGGTAGAAACGCCAGATGAGACGGAGCCATGCGGGGCTACCGGCGTTAACTGTATTTTCCATGGGGAATGTTGTAGCCTTGCCTGTAATTAGCTACTAGGTGGAAAAAACGAGGATCATCGAATTTGCTCTTGAGAATCAAAGTGCCGAAAGAAAAGGGAGGTTTGTTCAGGTGGCCGTGGCTGTTGTTCGGGGTTTTGGTGTAATTCTAGATATGTTTGTGAGAAGAATTGTGTCGCGCAAAACCGTTGTCTGATCGGGATACACTAGTGAGGACAATTTAGACTGATATATTTCTCATCTCAAGCTATTTGCGTGTTATTTATTGCGAGTATATGTGGCACTGTATCCCGAATACTAATCGTGGTCGGAAGCTGTTACATTTGCTACACCTGTGGCTATTGATTATATCAAATGTATATGCGTGGTTTTTATATCAACCCAATACACAGGTAGTTCTTGTAACTCTCTTCCAACAGGGCAACAACTCCTCCATAA
The DNA here is from genome assembly GCA_000750745.1 of Pseudogymnoascus sp. VKM F-4281 (FW-2241). Taxonomy (NCBI): domain Eukaryota; kingdom Fungi; phylum Ascomycota; class Leotiomycetes; order Thelebolales; family Thelebolaceae; genus Pseudogymnoascus; species Pseudogymnoascus sp. VKM F-4281 (FW-2241). Next base: position 2,815 of record JPJV01003712.1, read on the forward strand.
ACAAGACGGGCGAAAATAAGATGTTCGACAAATCCCAGAAACCATCTGTACTATGGCCCGCGGAGAATAAGTAGAGGGGATATGTACACCACCATAACTCCAGTCCACCCTCATTATAATTCATGAATGTCATCTTCGTATCACATACTATAATTCATGAATGTCATCTTCGTATCACATACAGTTCCAATCCCCAGGTCCTCTCCCTACCACCAGTTCCCCAAACTCGCCATAGACGGGCCGCGCTCAGGGACCTGCCCCGCATCATTCTGCAACATAACATCCCTAACCAAATCATCAAAGTTCTCCCACGAGAACTCATCCATACCACTACTCTCCCCAGAGCTCACCCCCGTCTCCATATCCAGGTCCCCTAACGGCGCCTCAAGCAACCACGGAACCTGACCCTGTATCTGACCATTCAACCCAGGCACCTGGTTTTGGACACCCTGATAATGCACATTCTGCTGCTGCTGCGCCATCTGCGCCTGTTGGTTCTCGTACTCCTGAAACTGCGCTTGCAATTGAGTTGTTCCGTCTCCCGTATACTCCGTAGCTGAACTAAGCGGCACCTGCGACTCCATCGTGTAAGGCGGCAGGGGAATATCGGATGTACAATTAGACATCCGCTGGTCAGGATATAAAATGCCCTGCTGCAGCGGACGGAGAACTTCGACGTCACCAATCTCAGAGGGCTGCTGTTCATTTTCCACTTGAGGCACCGCGCTGGGGCACTCCGTTGGCACAGCACATTTATCCATATCCAGAAAACCCGGTGCCTGACGTGACAGGTCACCGGCAGCCACGGCAGCAAGGTCTTCCTCGCGCTTACGACGCGCTTTAGCCATCAACTTTCGTAGTGGCAGCCACAGCATCCCATTCTTGGAGCTGCGGGAGTGCTTCACTGCGTCGTCCCAGCTTGAAAACGAGCTATCTACAGCGCGCCAAGCGCGGTCCGTGACGGGGCAGCGTGGGCGATTGCAAATCTCGCGGAGAATATACACGAGCGCGTGCCAGTGAACGTACGTGTGGAACAGCCAGCCCCATTTCTTTGTTGCGGAGCCGGTCTCGAGGAGCCGAGTGTACTCGTTGATTTCGATGCTTGCAATGAAGAGGCGATCGCGGATGTGCTGGGGCAGATTGTCCGGAGAGTCCGGGCCACGGAAGAAGATCATGATGCTCATCTTGGCGAGGACAAGGCGCGAGACGGTGGCGGCGACCCAGTGGAGCGGGCCGGAATTGAGGCAGTATTGAAGATATTTTGTTTCAAGGTGATGGTGCAGATCCCGTACCATTTTCTCCTTCTCTTCAAAAGTCGTCGCGTTCGGGTGTTCGTTGGGGGGATGAAAATGGGGTGCCGAATAAGGCATATGCCGCATAACTTTGCAGACCTCGTAACGAATGAGGCAGAAGGTCATGTCAGACGCGCCGACGTGCTCCTGCGGGGGCTCAGTAGCGAGAGGGTCAAGATCAGAGTCATTAACATTAAGGGGTAAAAGGGTATCGTAAGTGCCCTCCATGATGGCAGGTTCAGAGCCGTAGTCCTCGGACGCACGGACGTCGAGAACGCAAAGTGACCACCATAAGCGGCGGCGCATTTCGGTGTCGAAAGGCGAGAGTCCCAACTTGGAGCCGTCACGGTGGAGGCCAATGCCTATTGATAGGCGGATCGCCAGACCAGCTAGCGACCAAACAAATTTAGACTGGTCATGACGGCGAACGCAGGTCAGGAAGAGCGAAAATGCTTGTATTACGACAAGCTCCGAGGTATTGAGAAAATCGGCTCGGGCGAGAGCCTGCTCCACTCCAAATCTATACCGATTAATCAACTCGGGTTTGTCAGTACCAAAGCTTGACTTGACTTCGTCCTGACTCATGGATGTCACGACAGAGTAATATATCGCAAAGAGTAACGCTTCTATGCTCTTGCTTAAGCAATCAAGGTTTTCCTTGGCTTCCTTGATTGCCTTTGCCATGGTAGGCACGTGGAGGACTTTCGTGAGGGGGTCCACGTTTTCCACAAAGACGTCCCAGAAGTATGGTATTTGCGAAGGCAAGGGGTGTAGCGACCGCAAATCAACCACATTGCTTGAATACCCAAACAAAAATCCTTGGTGTCCTACATGGGGCTTTGGATTTGGCTGATCGGCTGGTTCTCCATCGTCGTCGACCGAAGTGTCATCATCATCAAATATCTCTCTGATATCTTCCACCTAATAAGGGTTAGTTATCCTCACTTATCTCAGGGGAATGGCGTGTTGATAATGGAAAGGGATGTTATTATACATACCTCATGGCTTAAAGTTGCAAACAGATCGCTGTTAACATAATGACTCTTTCCCTCGTCTATAACCAGCTTCCCAAACTCCCGCTTCATCACATCGGATTGGGGTGGTCCTTCCCCCATATTAACCAACCGTTCCATCCACCTGTAAGTCATGATCTTCCCCTCGTCCATCCCCACCACTCGCACAGCCCCTTTCTGCGGTTGTGGGTTTCCCATTGCACTATCACCCTCACTGCTAGTATCCTTCTCTTTCCATGGCCTATCCTTCGGGCTGCCTGTAGAACTCCTATGCGTTTCCTCCTCTACCTGCCCACTCAGCTCGTGCACGACGCCTTCCAGCCGCCTCAGCCGCTTCAGCAACTCAGTCTCCCTCGCCGAGACCTGCTTTCCTGCTTTCGGCCGCCGCGGCGCGCGTCCCGGGCCGGGGTAGTGGCAGTCTATGTGCGCCCTGGCGCAGTTCGAGCATCCTGTGCTTATCTTGTCGCATTTGACCTTTCGCTTGCGACAAACGTCGCACGACCGTGTATAAAGTGTATGTGGTTGCAGCGGCGAGCGCGACGCCGCTGAGGGGACTGCGCTATTGTCGTCTGCACCTCTACTTGTGGCAGGATCCGAGGCCCCGTCGCCACTGAGGGCATTCGACTGGATGTGGGGTTGCATCGGGGGCGATTAGTTACGGTTGTCGTATTTCAAGATTGAGCTTCGGAATTCGGGATAGTATTCATCGCCCTATATTGGCCATGGCAGCCCTAACTATAATTATATATGACATATACAAGAATATAGAGCGTGACAGCGACGCGAGATATGGTGAGATTCAAACATTTCACGTCCGGGCGCGGATGCCATCGGCTTGTGCCGCGTCGACTACGCACAGAAAACACCTAGTCTAAATGCGGATGGCACACGAAGATGTACGTACTGTAAGATCATGATATTGGTCAAATAAACGTTTCTTCTTGTGTTTATCATATATATCAAGGCAACATTGAACATGATTGTTTAACATGATGACTGTCTCATCCCTTTTTTTGCTTCCATACGTGTATCAGGAGGAGACCAGCCAAGCCTATCATCCCCGTATCTTCACGTGTTCTGGGCTTCATCTTGGACGGAAACATCGACCGGACTGGCGGCCAGGATCAGCCGCAAAAACCACAAGATCGTCATGACCAGAAGTAACTCAGACCACAAGGCCGCATATCCCGTGCTGGGACGGCGTTCTTTCTGCAGTTCGTCTCCCGTCTCTTCCGACTAGCAACTCCCCCCCCAAGTACCATTTTTGCCGCTTTCGAGCAAATCTCACCAACCAGGGAACGAGCCAGCAGTTTTATATGGTCCTACTAATATATCGAATATGGATATATGGAGGTTATAGTAAGGACTACGGAATCCCACAAATAAGACCCCGCGTTTTGGTTAGGTTGACTATTGGTTTGGAACCAAGGCATCAGGATCGCCAGTTTCGCAGCGTGTGTCGACCCCAGATTGGACTCCTTGCGCTAACACCAAAGGCTTGTTTTACAAGTGCCGCCGCTGATAGATTAATTACGGAAAAACTACACAAACTTTGAAATTACACGCCTATAGAGTTTCGTTGTTGATATGCAGTCGGTGCTTTTATAAACGACCATAAGGTATTTATATGAGGGTTTAAGAGATCATTGCTTCATCAGTGAAGGCGTCAATGGCATGCCCTGTATTCCTAACCAGAAACGACTACGCATTGCAGCAGTAAGCTTTCAACTTCGTCACCTTTATATGCCTTGCAATATACATGACACCTGACTAGAAAACCAGTTTCACACGTGAACGGTCGTTCCCCATACGCTGGGTAGCAATCTGATTTGATATAAATGGGCTTCAACCCCTCCAAAGAACGCTCCCCGTCCGTCCGTATCAGAGTAACTGCTCATCATTCAATCCCATCGCCTCCAACCATCCTGAACCCATTGTCAGAATGTACACCTCCGCCCTCCTTCTCCCTCTGGCCTTCACGGCCATCCAGGCCCATCAAAACTTCCACCAGTTCTGGGTCAACGGCGTATCCCCCGGCCTCCAGGAGTGCATCCGCATGCCCCCCTCCAACAGCCCCGTCACCGACGTAAGCTCCGACGATATCACCTGCAACGTGAACGGCAACACCGTGCCTCGCACCGAAGCCGTCTGCGCCGCAGCCGCGGGTGACACGATCAAAGTCCAGTGGGACTCGTCAACGCACCCGGGGCCAATCACACATTTCCTGCTCGGCCCAATTGGGGATGCGACTCAGGAGAGCGGCGTGGGCAGCTGGGTGAAGATTGATGAGGTGGGCTATGTGGATGGGCAGTGGGCGAATGAGATTATGCAGGCGGCGGAGATGACGCATGAGTTTAAGCTGCCGGCTAACCTTGAGTCTGGCGATTACCTAGTATGTGCCCTTTCCAACTTTTGGCATTGCAGAGATATTTTGCCTGAATGGGGTGGCTAACAGATACCCGTAGTTGAGAAGTGAGATGGAGACCCTGCACTCCTCGATGACAGTCGATGGCACGCAATTCTACATGGGTTGCGCGCAGTTGCACATCACGGGCCCTGGAGGAACATGCAGCCCAGCGATCGAGCTACCGGGTGCATACACGAACCAGGATGCCAATATCTTGATTCCAGACTTCTACAATGGATTTGACCCGACAACATTCACAGCGCCAGGTGGTCCAGTGGCAACTTGTGCCTGAATGGCCGTGGGAAAACGTAGACGGTGGAGAGGAGTGTGAATAAGACAAGAAGAGCGGAGAGTAGTTGCGGCAAGTATGTATATATTGAGATGACCTATTGTATATATTTTATCATCATAGAAAGAGTTGATGACTGCCATTTCCAATGTCCACATATAATCCCGCAACCAATGACTTGTCCTTGGATAAGGCGAATTTATAGTGCCCACCTTTCTCTAAAGAATTACCTTTGCTAAACCCCCAAATGGCAATGGTGCTTTACCCAGCATGCATGGAAGTTACTATATATACAAGCACAATAACCATACACCCCAGGCCATAGCAATGCTAGCAGATATCTGTGTGCCAACTTGCGATGCTCCATTGGGTTCATCGTCACCCGATGCGCCGCTAATAGACTTTGAAAATCCCAGCGTCGGATTCCAAGTGGGCTGCTTACCAGCCAACAGCTCATCAGAGCGCGCGCTATCAACGCTGCCGAGAAAGCTGATGGAGATAGGGCCGGCCCATCTGGGTTCGTCGGGGAGGGTGGCCCGGTAGAGGCCCGAAAGTGCGAATGTGGCGGATTTGTTGTCAAATCGTCCCGAGATAGTCGGGGCTATCTCGGGCATCTTACCAAAACTTAACTTCCCATCACCTGGTTCTAGGATTATGCCGGAGTACGTCGAGTCCGAGGGATTGTTGCAGCTCCTATAGTCGAATTCGAAGCTGGTATAGGCGGTAGTGGCGTTGTTGCGTTTGCCGGTGAAGGAATACGATGTATCAGAGATGTGAGTGGCGTTAAAGCTCCAGTATTTCTGTGTTGATATACCGATAGGATAGTAGTGATAGGGCGGGCTTTGTAAGGTTAGAAGACATGATCAGCCACCTATTCGACGGAAAGATTGATGGTTGGGTTATAGCCATAGGGAGAGGGGAGCTACAGCTTGAGCAAACAACAAGATTAGCCACTGCACTTACTCGATCGAGTTATAATCCATAATAAGTTCGTCCGCTCCTCCAAAGTTATATATATCTATGGCATTTCCAGCCGCCACGTCCATGTCATCAGGCCAAGCACGGAGAACAACCATCATTGGGTTCTTATCCCCGTAAGAGGTCGTGTTGTCAGGTTTGGTCACGGCAAGAACGGCTTTGTATGAGACCTCAACAGTTTGGTCTTCGAAGTTTATGCAATATGGCCCTTTGTCACGGTCGTCCTCATTGAACCAGTCCCTGAGGGTCATCTGTATGGACAGGGTACCATTGTAATACCTAAAGCGTATAACAATGAGACCAAGTCCAAGCCCAGAGGGTGAGAGACATAATTGGCAAATACTCACGTTCCAGTCCAGGCATACATCCAGTAGGTTAGCCCCGTTATGTTTGCCGGGCGGTGGTTTAAGCCAACATCGTCACTCCAGTTGACATCTTCTTCTCCAAGAGCAGGTGAGGCAAGAAGGGCCGCCACGGCCACAATGGAGGCCCAGAATTTCATTGCTTTCGGATGACTGAAGAGCGAAGAGAAGTGATGGAACATCAGAAGTGTGGAGGGGCTGGCAGATTAAATATCTTGGGGTCCCCATTAGCATCCTTGGCGGGGCAAGGATAGACAATTGAGAAGCCATCACACAGTAAGGCACACAGCATTAGTTGAAGCATAGAAAACACATTTTGGAGGCAGCGGCCGGGCAGTATAAACCTATCTTTGGCATGGTATTGTGATAAAATTTTGACTTGACATTAACAGCGTCTGCTTTGTCATTTCTCAAGATTGTTGTCTTTTCGGGCAACTTCCCTTCGAGTGTTTTGACAGTTCAGTATTCTAGTTGGCCCTGTCATGCGCACGGGCCTGGAGTAGTCTGCCTTGTCCACGTGACCTCGACTCATCTGACAGAGTCCCGTGATTGAAGCTCCTTGGTAATTATAGAAAATTATCGGGTGTGATGATAACCGCAAGCTTTAATATATCAGGCTATTTTTCCTACTACTCCGCACTGTCTATATAGGCAGCGGCCGGTGGTCCTCTTGCAGACCATGCGACTACCATGCGGGGTTGGCGACTGCAGGCTAAACACTAATTTTTGCTAGTCCTGCAGGTCAGCTCGCTGGAGCTCACGGTTCAGGGCTGCGTTAACACTTTGTTCCAGTAGTTGTCAGCCTCCTGGGAGAGGAATCGCAACAGCCCGCACAATATCAAGAACCCGTACCTGCTGAATAGCTTGATGCCGATTCTTGTTCGTCCCGTCGTTTCTGTACTCATACTGATCGCTGCTGCTCTCCTAATTCGACGCAATTTGGAATGGCGGCTACTGGCACAGCCATTTCGCTGGTCTCCTACCACTATCATAGGCGCCACGAACCCATTATTCTCCGCCGAGAGATGCGCAGATCTGCATAACAGGCTCCTGCAAAAGGCAATCGTGAACGAACCCAGTGCCGTGGTTCTGGGGTGATGCATTTAGCCACGAACCGAGCGTCATTCTTCTCTATACACAGAGCCAGACTCAATTGACTCGGATGTTGTTCGCTTGATCACGAACTCAGGATTGCCTACAGCATGCCAATTTGATCGCCGTTGCCCGTATGGTCCATCTCGCTCACCACGCCTTTCTAAGTTTCTACATCACTAGGCTGCTCTTGTTGGATATGGCACTTAGGAGGTAGATACCAATAGTGTCACAAATGGCAATGACTTGGTTCGACGCTGATCTCGGCAGTCAAAGCTTAGTTAGTATCGCACATAATTCTGCACAAGGGACCTTTTAGCGTAGAGGATTGAGGATTCAATGATCATAAAGGCCTGGCGCGAAACGAGGCAACCTCGACAGACTTCGCAAGGAAATGTCTGAGTCTGTGGAATTCAAATCCATCGCGCCTAAAGGGATTTGAAATTACACCTGTTAGGTTGCGCGGCCCGGCTCACAAATTGCTCGTGAACCTGCCATGGCGCACCACGAAAACGGCTATTCTGGGCGTGATCCCCGCCCCGCCCC
>JPJV01003713.1:0-10827 GCA_000750745.1 Pseudogymnoascus sp. VKM F-4281 (FW-2241)
GGGGGGGGGGTTAGGCGGTGGGCATGTGAGGGTGGCGGCTGAGGTGGGATAGGGTGTTCGCTGAGTGAGGTTCGAGGTTTGAGGTTTGTGTTTGTGGTGGTTGGAGTTGTTGAAGGTTGATATGGCTGGTAACTTTCTTTGGTGGAGCTTTAACTTTTGGGGTAGCTACGGCGGCATTGAAAGATTATTGGTGCCTTAACATTCAGGCATTATGTAAAATTGTGTTTGCATAAAACTAATCCTCCCTATTAATTCCTCGGACTATACAACTCGTCATTGCATATCTAACTTCACACGCTGTACCGTATTAAACTCCATTACCCTCTAACATCCGGCTCAGACGGCTCGGAGTTTTCAATACCACCAGCGTCTCCGGGCCAATCCCCAAACCGCTGTACGTTGTTGGATACGTATTAAATGGCTATACGCGCATACGGTTGTAGATCCACATTTTTAGTGTTGCCGTATAGCCCAGACCTGGATTTGGAAAAACGTCGCGCTGTCTTCCCTACCGAATCAATCACCGCGCTTTGGCAGGGTTTAATATGGCCGAAATACTCGACTGTCCAACAAATCTGCGTAGATATTCTCAGATCCGTTTTTTTGGTTTCATGGAAATACTCCCTAGTGGCTATGCGGAGTGACGCGTTCCTGTCTGGGCGCCCCAGCTGAACTGAAGCTGAGGTGATCCCAGTAAGAAGTGTGGATGGATGTATCACTTTTACCTTATAAGAAGGAATCCCATCGGATTTATTTTCCTCGCTGCGAATACCTCTGATATCCTTTAGGCATTTGGCGGCTATATAGGAGCTGATATAGCTATTTATTTATATTATTTAAAGTCAAGACTACCCGGCCCCAGCCTTATCGAAAGTATCGCGGATCCCTTTAAGCTTAAAGCTAAAGGTGTACGTACTTTGCACTTTGGCAACTTTACCCTTGCACAGCCACTCGGGTCCCCGAATATCCAATCCAAACAAACTCCACTTTTTACCTATACGTCAACATTTTAAGGGTTCGACGTCCTGAAATTGTGCTTCAAAAACACTGTCAGGATCTTTGAGATCAAATCAACCCAGTTCTGAGAAACAAAGATGAAGATTCTCTCGGGCATCGTCGCGTTGGCGACTGTTGCACAGCTCAGCTATGGTATGTTGTATTATCCACTGGGGCAATCGCCCACCCGGACCTCCGGACGAATACTAACTTCACGAAGCAACAGCCGTAGTCGCCCCTCGCGATGGCTCTCACCTCGACTACGCAGCAGTCGCCCTCGTCGCCGCCTCCGAACTCGTCAACCGCGGCCTGCCCGACTCCCCCACCAACGGCTACGCCCCAGGAAATGTCAGCTGCCCGGCCACCCGCCCGACCATCCGCACAGCGAGCTCCCTATCCACGAACGAGACGGAATGGCTGCCCGTGCGTCGGAACAACACGATTGAGCCGATGAAGGACCTGCTTTCGCGCGCGAACATTGCTGGGTTTGACGCCGCGGCCTATATTGAGAAGCACCGCAACAATGCGACAGCGCTGCCGAATATTGGGATTGCAGTCTCAGGAGGAGGATACAGGGCGCTGATGAACGGGGCGGGGTTCCTCGCCGCGGCGGATAGCCGGACGGTGAACTCGACGGGCAAGGGTGGGATTGGAGGACTGTTGCAGGCAGCGACGTATCTTTCTGGGCTGTCGGGAGGAAGTTGGCTCGTTGGGTCGATTTACGCCAATAACTTCAGTTCGGTGGCTACACTTCAAAATGGGAGCCCTGGGTCGTCGGTGTGGAAGTTTGGAAATTCGATTTTCAAGGGACCAAAGGAGAGCGGGCTATCGATCCTCAATACTGCCGAGTACTACAAGAACATCAAGAACCAGGTCGATTCGAAGAAGAATGCTGGTTTTGAGGTCTCCATAACCGACTACTGGGGTAGAGCGCTGAGCTACCAACTCATCAATGCTACTGATGGAGGGCCAGCATACACATATTCGTCTATTGCACTACAAGATTTCTTCATGAAAGGAGAGACGCCCTTCCCCATCACCATTGCCGACGGCCGCGCCCCTGGCGACAAAATCGTCTCCCTCAACGCAACAGTTTACGAATTCAACCCCTTCGAGATGGGCTCCTGGGACCCAACAACCTACGGCTTTGCGCCAACTCGCTACCTCGGCTCCAAATTCGACGGCGGCGTGCTCCCCACGTCCAACTCGTGCGTCCGCGGCTTCGACAACGCCGGCTACGTCTACGGCACGTCGTCGACGCTCTTCAACCAGTTCCTCCTTGGTATCGACGGAGTAGACTCAAACTTACTCACCGACGCCCTCACCTCCGTCCTCGAGGACATTGGCAAGGACAACAACGACATCGCGCAGTACGCCCCCAACCCCTTCCTGCACTTCAACCCCGCCACAAACCACAATGCCAACGTCACCGAACTCTCCCTTGTCGATGGCGGCGAGGACCTCCAGAATATCCCACTGCACCCGCTCATCCAGCCTATGCGCGCCGTCGACGTCATCTTCGCTGTTGACTCGAGCGCCGACACCGAGTACTTCTGGCCCAACGGCACCGCAATGGTGGCCACCTACGAGCGCTCCCTCAACGCTACAATGGGCAACGGGACCTCCTTCCCCGCTGTCCCGGATGTAAACACCTTTGTCAACCTCGGCCTGAACTCGCGCCCAACCTTCTTCGGATGCGATGCCAAGAACACCTCTACCCTTGCTCCGCTGGTCGTTTACGTCCCGAACACGCCGTACGTGGGACACTCGAACGTGTCGACCTTCGACCCCGACTACGATGACGCGCAGCGCAACCTGATTATCCAGAATGGCTACGACGTCGCCACGATGGGGAACGGGACCGTGGATGCGGAGTGGGTGACTTGTGTAGGCTGTGCGGTGCTGAGTCGCAGCTGGGATAGGACGGGGACGACGGTGCCTGAAGCGTGTACGAGGTGCTTTGAGAGGTACTGTTGGGATGGGAGTGTGAATTCGACGGTGCCGGTGAATTATGATCCGGTGTTCAAGGTTGATGGGGTGGAGGAAGAGTCGGCGGGTGGGAAGGTCGTGCCGGGGAGTGTCGTGGCGGTCGTGGTGGGTGTTGTTGTTAGTGGGTTGATGATGGTTTAGGTGTTTCTTTATATTTTCATGGCTATGGCTAAAGAGCAATGGGGTATGTGCCATGCTAAAAGTTTTGCTATGTTTATATTGTATATATTTATATTAGTGGGGTTTGTTTGTAGTGGCGGCTGGGTATTTCCAGACGCCATGGAACTCTATATGGGGCACATTCCCAAGGTTTAACGGTCCAATTTTAAGCTACTTGATCTCGTCCGACAATGATCTACCCTATTTTAATGAGAGGCAAGTATTTCCAACGTCCATACCGATGGATCTATTATCTTTGGCGTATGTCCACATTCTATCTCCCGGCGTATTCATCTACAGATAGCCAACATTATATTGTCTCACTGTGCGAACATGACAACTTGGTCTTTTTATTGTATCTATGCTGTCTATGCTGTCTATGCTGTCTATGCCGTCTAATATGCAATCTAATAAACCCTACACGTATATGTCTGTCTCCAATACCAGTCCCTGATATGACTACAATCTATTAAAAAAAATACAAAAGAAAACATTAGAGAGTGTGATTCTTTCGTACACAGTTCCACAACCAGGCCATACACCATCTACTCTAACTTGGCGCTCTTCGTTTTCTTGCTGCGCAACTTCATCATCAAGAAAACAAATCCATAAGTTGAGACGCAGAATAGTGCCGTAATTCCAGTCTACCACAAGGTCAGCAATGTAAAATCTATAGATGTGTGAAAATGGCTTACATCTCTCCACCCATACATCCTTTCATTGTAATTCAGGGTCTTCGCAAATTCCCCTCCTGTTTTAAACGCGCAGTACTCGCAGTTAGTCGTGCTCTCTGGATCAACCAAATATCCAAATCCAGTCTCAAAGAACTTCGCCATGTACTCTCCACAAGTACTTCCATTGGGTGGTGCAAAGCTTGCAATGTCCTTTCCTGAACATACCACATCAACATCGTATAGCGGCTGTGTCACCAAGCCACCAATTAGGTAGTTGTATGGATTCATATAATACATCCAGTATTTCCAAAACACGGAGAGCTGTGAGTACGGCTGCAGCACACCCGCAAAGTTGATGAAGAAAGCGGCGATGATGGTCGGGTTAAGCAGGGATGCAAAGAAGGGGCTGGGTGAGATGGCAGCAATGCCTTGCCCGATCGCGGTATATAAGAACTCGAAGAGAATCATCTGGAAAAATACCTGGCCCGAGGTAGAACCTGCAACGGTGAGTCCGATGGTGAAATACCAGCAGCCAAAGTAGAGGACGCCGCAAATCACGAGATAGGGCATCTCTGCAATAAGTTGGGCACTGACGAAAGCAACCCAGCTGTACATTTTTGACTTTTGGTCGTTATTAGTGGGAGTTACAACGAGGGAGTGACGTGACTTGCCTTTTTCTCGCGAGCTTCAAAGATGTCGCGGTAGTGCATGAAGAGAGGCTGAAGCTGAGCAATGACGCCGATGGCGACGAACAGAAAGTTGAAACAGGCAAGCAAGCGCAGCTGCAAGTCGCTCGTACTATTACCTAGCTTCCAGAATGTAAAGCCAGCAAAGATTGAGGAGCTCACATGAAGCATAAACTTGTTCCAGATATATTCCGGGTTTCTCCAAAGAGCAGTCTTCTGACGTGCTGTTACCAGTTTTAGTTGTGTCCAAAGCGGTGTGGCGAAATCACGATCATCGATCTTGAGAGTAGACGGCTTGGAAAGGGCTTCGGCCTTTAACTCGGCCATATGTTCGACAACGCGTGTGTGTTCAGGGGATTCAACCCAGATGGAATGCCAGTCCCGACCAGCTCCGGCAGCTCCAGAAACAACGTCGATGATATGCTCTGCCGGGTTGACATTCGGGTCACATGGCACGCCCTTCTGGGAGAAATAGTCTAGAAGAATAGATGAATTCTCGCCCGTCTCCCCAAAGTAGACAGTTTGTCCACCCTTTGCAAGGAGCAACAAGGTATCAAATGATTCAAAAAGCGATGCTGAGGGCTGATGAATAGTGCAAAGCACTGCCTGTCCGGCTGCTGTAAGTCTTCGAAGGAAACGAACAATGTTGAAGGATGATTGGCCATCTAATCCTGATGTAGGCTCGTCGAGAAACAGAAGAATTGATGGCTTAGCAGCCAACTCAACACCAATAGTAAGGCGCTTGCGTTGTTCAATTGTAAGGCCAGCACCCGGAACCCCAATAAGAGCATCCTGTATATCTTGAAGCTCAAGGAGCTTAATAATACTCTCGACATAGTTAACCTTCTCCTGATCTGGAGTCTCCACTGGTTGTCTTAGGCGCGCAGAGAAGATGAGTGCCTCTCTAACAGTCGACGTTCCCTCATGGACATCCATCTGTTCGCAGTATCCAGCAGAACGTTGGAAACTTACTGGAAGAGGCCTACCATCCACGAGCACCTCGCCCGTAATAACACCTGTATCTTTACGCTGCGCGAGCACATCCAAAAGCGTTGTCTTTCCAGCACCCGAGCTTCCCATGAGGGCTCCAAGCTGCCCTGGCTTGACCCATCCAGTGATATCGTCCAACAGCTTCCGTTTTCCGCCAGGAACGTCAACTGTGTATGAGAGATGATCCCACGTAAATATTGACTCGTTGCGCGCTAGCTTCAAGTCGTCGTCATCAGCGGGGACTCGGGTAGCAGACGATGATGATGATCCAATTGGCATTGATACATTCTGCTTCTCCTCATCCGTGGGTTTGCGAAGGGATTTAGATGTGCTTTTGCTGTCATTTCCGCGCTTGAATATGACGGAGGATTTGCTGCTGCTGTTTGTATTGGCCCTTTCCATGGCAATGGCAGTGCAGGCCGTGAAGGCTAGCCACCAAGCAACGCATATGCCGAAATTACGCCAGATATTTGCTGGGGAGTAGCTGAATGCCGTCTGGAGGTAGTCTTCGCCGATGATCTGAATACCATCTGCAGTTGCCCCGGGGATGGTGCAAGCTCGATTTTGGGCTCCAGAGTAAGAATCGCCATTGGGGATGAGCTGCGCCCCAGTACATTCGAGAACCAAACCAGCGTATTCATTTGCTAAGAGCGCCTCGTAGGCATAACCACAAGGATTGATATACCAAATCCAGCGAAACCAGACAGGCATGGTTTGGAAGGGAATGAAAAATCCACCATAGACCATCATGACCATAGAATAGAATCCGGATATTTTAGCTGCATTGTCGAAATTGTTACAGATGCATCCGATGAGCCGATAAAGTGCAGTAAGCATTAGGGCAGATATCATAGTGATGACCCAAAAGGTAAAGAATTTGCCGGCATCCATTTGTAGCCCTATCATGAAATAGTAGACTATGGCAAATATCGACACTTGTAAGATGATGTTAGGTATGTCAGTAATCATCTTCGCGATAACAAAAGCCGATGGGCGATGAAAGCTAAAGTCCCGATGTCTGTCGAGGATGGGGCGCCCGAAATAAGTCGCGGTTACTTCGGCCATTGCTGATAACTGAGGCAATATTAGATTATATCTTCTCGCTGGAATATATAAGACTCACATTGTAGAACACAAGTGGGTAGAATATGGCCCCACTGCGTGAGAAAATGCCAGCGCTGGAGTCTGGGAGGTTGTAGAAGAGACTCCCCGAGCATAACGATTGGATTAGAGCAGCAATCTGCTGCATGCCAATTGACGCCTTGTCTCCAAGCATCACTTGGATATCCCTCTGAACACATGCGAGTATCTGATGGCCAAACCCAATAGTATAGGAGCTTTGGAGAGGTAATTTATGGTTTGGTTGATCATCCTCGAGAGCCTTTCTTGCAATGGTCGTCTCTTGCTCTAATTCAGATAGGGGTATAATCTCGGCCTGCATTTGCCTTGCGAGATCACTGTTTTGATAAGCCATCTCAAGTTCCTGAGCTGTTTTGGGAGCAGAATTCTCGTAACCAGCTTTGAATCGCCTTTCGGTCTCAACTGTCGAAGATGTTAAGAAATCCGCGATGTTGGCACCCTGGGGGCAAACGAAACCTAAATTTTCAAAGTAGGTTTTTGCCGCTTTAGCAGGCCCGTAGTATATCTGCCGCCCTTCATCCAAGACCAGAACCTTGTCGAAAAGATCAAAAATCCCGTTCCCAGCTTGGTATAATGTCACTACTGCAACGGCCTTGGTTTTATCTACCAAGGCCCTGCAAGTCTGTGCGAATTCAAGCGCCGTAGAAGCGTCGAGTCCTCTAGTGGCGTTGTCCCAACAGGTTATCGCGCCCTAATAAATTAGTACATTGCACTTATTTATCATAGAATTTATAACTTACCTGAGCGGCTAAGACCTCCCCAATAGAGACACGTTTCCTCTCACCACCTGAAACTCCCCGGACGAACTCGTTGCCTACAAGGGTTCCCTTTGCGTGAGAAATTCCAAGGGTTTCGGGGATAACATGGAGCATTTCTTCTTGATATTTCTCGACTCCCGTTTCCTTCTCCCGGACTTGGCGTGAAACTCTGTTTTTGACAGCGAAGCCAAGCGTCTGAGCGACTGTCAAAGTGGGGAAGTGGATATCATCTTCGGAGTGTTAGTATGTTATACTGAGCGGCTTCGGGAACTAACCTTCACTATTGTACAGAATTGTACCACGGTACTGGTCAGCTTCGTCGGCACTCATGTTGCCGTAGAACACGTCGCCAGTAACACTCTTGAAGGAACGACGCTTATTGGCAATGGTTTTTAGGAAAGAAGTACATCCTGATCCTGGGCGGCCGAGCACGAGCATCTTGATTTATTAGTATGATATATAAAAAGGGCACTTGTACTTACCATTTCTCCAGCTTTCACCTGTCCAGATAGATCGTGTAAAATAGTCTGCCAGTGTTAGAGTGATTTCATACCAGGCGCTTTCATATCTTACAATATCATCAACTGGCCCTCTAGCATCAGAGATGAGCTCCATTGGGTTAACACATGAAATAACATCGTGTCCCAACACAGTGCGAGAATCAACTCCAGTTACGGATAGATGTCTCCATGTTAGAGAAAGATGTTTCTTTCCGATTTTGTCAATGGCTTTCTTGGCTTCATTTTCTTGCAGCCACTGCCTATATGAAAAGTCTTTGCTGTCAGGGACCTCGCTTTTCTCATCCAACTGAACCCCCATATTGGTGATATTTAGCGCGTCAGGGGTGGTTCCATTGGCTTGTGGCTTGCCTTGTGGCGTGTGGCGGTGTTTTACGTTATGGCTATCCATGAATGATAATTCAATGGCAAACAATACATGGATGCCAACGTCTTCGTTAAACTTGATGAGAGCATATTATTATTTAGAAAGGGCACGATTACTTATATTATATGAGATATCCGGTCGGCGTTGATTTTTCTTTCTTTCTCATCCGTTCGGATGAGGCGTCCTCGTCAATTCCGAAAATCCAGTGATGACGAGGTTAGCGCATAATCGCTCCACAAAAACCTCCCGCTATAGTCATTTATAACTGGACTCGCATCATTACATGCGGAACTTACGGATCTTAATAAGCTTATAAATGCATTGTTCCTCCTTACTAAAGCTTCCGGATAGCCTATATCCTATCGCCATATATCCGATCAAGAGGTGAAAAATGCAGTAGAGAGAATCATGTCCTCACGTAATCGGGGTGAGGGTTCTCAAAATGCTTCAAAGTCCGGTCATCGGACTGCTCTAGCCTGTGCACCTTGTCGCCTTAGCAAAACCAAATGCAATGGTCAAGATCCATGTGCTCGATGCAAAGACCGTGACATAGTCTGCATCCCCGGAGTGAAGCGCAGAAAGCCGGTTAGGAAGTCAGCGATTCCACTTTCGAATGAGAATGCCAGGATAGATTATGCAGAGGCTCCAGAATCGACGGCTCAAGCGGACCTACTAAAACAAGAAGTTCATTGCAGCATTTGGGGTTCAGAAGCGTCGGAATCTTCAACCATGAACTTACACTATGGACCATCTTCAACTTTCGTGTTCCTCCAGCAACTCCATCGTTTTCTGCTCGGCAGCGGGGCTCCGCGGCAAAGTACGATAAATAGTCGGTCGACGAACTACACATCAGAGTCAATCAGCGAGTTTGGGTACAGTGGCATCTTCTTTGGAAATGAGTCGGATACGAATGGATCTCCGGCAGGGCTCTCTCCAGAGCTCCCGTCGTTTGATCTTGCAGCCACTTTTCTTGAAACGTACCTGGCCACTGTCCATTATGTCGTTCTGATGGGCAGCCAGGGAACTATAAGGAAACTTTTCTATAACCTGTATTCGGCGCCATCGAGCAATCAAAACTCCAGAGATTCGACCTTAATTATGGTCGTGCTCGCCATAGGAGCCTTCTTATCAAATCATCCCAACTGGGCAGACTCTCTGTATCGGAGAGTCACGTCTCGGTTAGACAGCTGGGGTGACGCTGTAAGTCTTAGAAGTGTTCAAATTTCCATGCTTCTGTCAGAGTACCATCACAGTCAAGGGCGACCGAACTCAGCGATGCTAGCAATAGGGCGAGCGGTGCACAAGGCCTTTGCGGTCGGCTTGCACCGAGATATGCCATCCCAAGTTGGTACGAAAGACTCTACCGAATCGGACCGATCTCGAGAGCGTCAGGCAACATTTTGGTCCCTATACGCACACGACAGAAACGTTTCTCTTTCGTTGGGACGACCAGCGTCGATTAACGATCTAGACATCAACATATCAGATCCGATATGGGATGGCGGGCTCATGGCTACTGTTACTATGGCCAGAATATCATATAAGGTGTATCACAACATTTACGGCCGTAACAGAGGCTCTGTCAGCGATTTTTGTCGAAAAGTTCAAGAGATCTATGAGGAGATGGTATCTTTTCATAAATCTCTACCTCTGGCTCAGAAGTTTCCCCTTTACAATTCGGAGCTAGGGCAGTATCCCGCCAACCTCACCGCTAGTCAGATGATACTAGCCTTCCATTTCTTTCAGACGATGATGATTACCCTACGCCCATGCTTAGTGCTCGATGCGGCAAGGAGACGGAACACTAAAAAATCAACCATCACAAGCGAAACGGTGACTTGGCTTAATGAAGCCGCTGACAGGTGTAGGGACGCAGCTGTACTTATCATCAATGTCTTCTCTCGTGCAGTCCAGGTTAGTTCATTCATAAGCTATATGCGACACAGTCGGTTTTTTATCGAAGGCGCATGCTTTGCTCTCCTTTTCGATGTCATACGAGACCCCACGAGAGATGACTGCGAAAGAAATTTTGAAGCAGTAGCACAAGGCCTTCACTGCTTTACGGTTCTCCCTACCGATCGGTTATTAATGGTCAGCACTGCTGGTGTCAGTCGGATTCTACAACTCACAGAACAAATGGTTGCCAAGGCGAAAGTGGAGGCGAACCAGAAGGTTGACAATCAGCTCCCTTCATCTACAGATTTCGCAAACGAGTCCATTGGTTTTGACCAGGGGCAAGCATTGGAAGTAGGATTGTGGGATGAAGCGGGAATATCTAACAACGACATGTTTGATATGAGCTATTACCTTTGGTATGAGGATCCGGCGTCACTTAGTATTGCTTGAAGATAGAGGGTTGGAAACCCACTCCCCTCCTTTGGTAACATTGTCTCCGAACATAATGACACAATGTGAAAAGCTGTAAAAAGTTGAGGGAGGCTAATATCTGTTAAGGTTGCGTAAATAGCATAGGAATCTTGTGTAAAGTTATAATCTAACGTACATGTATAACGAATGTGCCAAACAAGCGAATGTGCCAAAATTCCACGA
>JPJV01003714.1:0-11003 GCA_000750745.1 Pseudogymnoascus sp. VKM F-4281 (FW-2241)
GGGGAGGGAAGAGTGTAGAGGAGGGGAGAGGGTCCGGGATAGAGAAGTTAAAAGAGACGCGTCGTGATGTTTTGATGTTGTGGTTTTGGTGACGGGGCGGTGGAGTCTGGAGAGGTTGGTGTTGCATTCTGTTTGCTGGGCTTACTGCCGCTGAGGAAGGAAGCGTCCACAGAGCAAATTGTAGCTAGCACCAGAACACAGAGTGAATTGACTAGCCATCTTGAAATCTGTAAAGGAAATCTCTTCTCTCATTATCCTCAACATCAACATTATATTCCTAACCACATAACCTATCTTCCTCACCGACCTCAGCGGTCAAGTCCTCGGGCACTCGCTTGCTCCGTAAATGGCTTAGTGCGGCCCCTACCTATCCCATTATCACGATTGACGAGCGCGGCAACGCCAAACAACAAACCCACGACGACGGCGAATCGCACGCCAGGCAGGCTTCAGGTATAGCTGCTGTAGCTGGAGGATATTCGACAATTACGCATTACAAGATTGTTGCACAGCGAAACTTCACGGGAGTTGAGACTGCGAAATCGCATTCGGAGCGATACAAATAGAAGTGGAGCACCCCCCGATAAACATCGCCGGAGTGGGACATCGTGGATTGCGACGCCGACTCGTGCCTGCGACAGCGACCGATACCATTTACCTGGCTGGCGAGAGAAGATAGTGGCGCATAAGAAGGAAATATTAAACCCGGTTCTCGACATCGATCTAGACGAGTTGTTGTTCCGACGCTGTCGCTTTGTTGCTTGCGCGCTTCGATAACCTCACCGTCACCATCTGCGACGACCGATGGCGACCATGGGAACCAGCGACAACGTCACCGTCGACGCAGCCAAGGCTGATGCTTCGAAAGTTACTGAGAGCGACACCATCAACTCGCTGAACACACCGCCGCTCGAGAAGGCATCTGGGAATATGACACCGCCACTTCCAAAGGAAAGGACGAGACGGACGACAGTGAATGCGAACACAAATGTGAACAGCAATAGTGCTCGGGCACGATCAAGGACACCAAGTGCGCCTCCTGCGCCGTTGGATCCGAATGCCCTCAGCAAAGCGCTATTCAAAGAGTTTGAGGAGGGAGGAAGGTCGAGAGATATCACACCTGGAGGCAGTCCGAGCCGGAAGAGGCAAAGGGTCTACGGCGATAGGTGAGCTTGATTTTTGTTGTGTCTTTGTGCGTCAAGAGAGGGTGTGGATGAAGCACGGTAGAGGCCGCACAGGGACCCATTTTTGTGGACTTGTGAGCTTTGGGGTCGATCTTGGTTAATTCAAGATCGAATGGCGTTCAGATCTGTTATATTTGCTGCCTTCAATATCGTTTTGCTAACAAACTGGTGTTAGATTTATCCCAAACAGAGAAGGGCAAGACCTACAAGCAAGCTTCAGCTTGCTTCACGACGATGGTTCGCCGGCGACACCTTCAAAGGCCAAGAAACGGACGCCACATGGCGAACTACATTTCCAAAAGAGTAAGTTTCAAGGTGGTCATGAATCGGGGATAGCTACATATGCTAATTTGTTGCAGCTGAGGAGGCAAACCGGACCTTTTCCACTCTCCTACGTGCAGAAATATTCGACACTTCAGTACCCCAAGCTACTCCTGCCAATTTATCACCAGACACTACCATACATTCAACATCTACGACAGCTCATGATCCTACTCGCTCTCACACTCCTCCCAACAATGGGTCAAATACCTCTATAACAAACTCAATGACGCCTTCCACACCTCATAAGAACCTCTTCACATATATGTCGCCCAGGCACCACACCCATATCGCTGGCCACCCTACTCCAACTCGAACGCCTCAAAGTCGGCATGGACCTAACCTCAATTCACGATCGGAGATTTACAGTCTTTCTCCAGTGCGCCTAAGTAGTCAACATATGCTGCTGAGCCCGCGGAAACAACCTCGAGCCGTTAACAAAGTACCTTACAAAGTTCTCGATGCGCCAGATCTCGCAGACGACTTTTACCTCAACCTCGTCGACTGGGGAAGTAGTGATATTCTTGGCGTTGGGTTAGGCAGTTGTGTGTATATGTGGAACTCGGAAACTCAGCGCGTGAACAAGCTCTGTGAACTCGAGGACGACACCGTTACCAGTGTCTCCTGGATCCAGCGCGGCTCACACATCGCCATTGGCACCGGGAAAGGCTTTGTGCAAATTTGGGACGCAGCACGGACACGTAGGCTAAGAACTATGACTGGACACACCGCCAGAGTAGGTGCGTTGGCGTGGAACGATCATATCCTGACCTCCGGGTCGAGAGACCGTCTCATATACCACCGTGATGTACGACAGCCGGACCAGTGGCTGCGGAAGTTGGTGGGCCACAAACAGGAAGTCTGTGGCCTGCGATGGAACTGCGAGGATGGCCAGCTTGCATCGGGTGGAAACGACAACAAGCTCTTGGTCTGGGACAAACTGTCGGAGACGCCAACATGGAAATTCTCGGAGCACACCGCGGCCGTGAAGGCCATTGCTTGGTCGCCACATCAGCGAGGTCTACTCGCCTCCGGCGGAGGGACAGCGGACCGCAAAATCATCTTCCACAACACTCTCACAGGCGCGCTAATTAACGAGATCGACACGGGCTCCCAAGTGTGTAATCTGGCATGGAGCAAGAACAGCAATGAGATTGTCAGCACGCATGGGTACAGCCAGAACCAGATCGTGGTGTGGAAGTACCCGTCCATGACGCAGGTGGTCAGCTTAACGGGACATACCTACCGTGTGCTGTATCTTGCTATGAGCCCTGATGGAAGGGTCATCGTTACAGGGGCAGGCGACGAGACTTTACGGTTCTGGAATGCGTTTCCCAAAAAGGCAGGACAGCGGGGGGAGGACGGAGAAGGTGGCACTGGGAAGCTCGCAGAATGGAGTGTCATCAGGTGAAGCATAAGGGTTAATGATGGGATGAAGGGAATATGGCGTTGTGGATGGCATATGGCTGTAACAACGGTGATGTGACGAGATTTACGAGGCATGGCATTTGCATAGCTGGCGTTTTGGGGCTGGAGAGATCATTATATATGGATGGCATGGCTTCGACTTGCTTTAGCGGGGGAATATTTTTTGCTTTGGAGTTGAGCATTAGCGAGGCTCTCGGGTTCATGGGGAACTCTGAACGGGCACAGCGGTGTTATGTGTGTAATGATTGGAGGGATGGGGATTTCTCCTCTTTTCTCCGGATATATATATAGCTGGACGTGGCTTCACATCTTGCAAAGAGGAATGGAACATTCTACACTCCAATTTCATGTGTTTAGCCTGGATAGCTTATTCGTGTGCGACATTAGCTACTACATAAAAATTTGCGTGGCCGCTTCAGCTATATACACAAATGTAATCAATGTAATTTGTTGCCGTCTTATTATCGTAACTATCATTCACCATTTATATGCGACGCCTGCTAAATCTCCAACCGATATGGCCGCATCTAACTGGTCTTCTCTCGCGCCCGCTTTCCTGCCATCGTTAGCCCTTCGGCCTCACGCTCTCTTTCATACTGATCCACGGCCCGTTCCAACTCGTCGCCCCCTTCCTCATATAACACCCCATCATCCGCATTCCAATCCGTATCCTCATCCGTCGTCCCCATCCCACCACTCCCATCCTCCCCATCGCCCTTCCACAGCTTCCTCATCTCGTCCTCACTAATAATACTCTCAATACTCCCCCTCCTAGCATGCTGTCTCGTCTCTGCTCTCCCCTTCTCGATAGCCCTCTCAACCTTCATCCGATTCCCCAAATACTGCAACTTCGGAAAAACACTCTGTTGCCCCGTCTGCAGCATGTACGCCAAGCGCGTCGCATCCGGATCGCTAAGGATGCGGAAGAAATCCGTGATGCGGCCGCGCGGCCACACTGTGATGGTACCCGAGAACTGCTGTAACCAGACCTGGCTCCAATCCTGGCCCAACGGCCGGGGGAGGAGCTCAAGGTGCCGCACGACTTTCAGCCACTTTGTCAGATCGAGTTTGAGATACTGCTCGGTAGCCGAGCCGAGGAAGCCGCCGCGCCAGCCGCGGCCACGGCGGTGCGTGACGGGTTCACCGATCGTGCCGCGTGAGGAGAAGAAGAAGAGGTTGATGTGCGGGTTCACCTGGCTAACGAGGGAGAAGTTGACGTTGAAATGCAGGTTTAGGGCGCGTAGTGGCACGTCGGTGCGGAGAGAACCGTCCTTCCATTTGTGGCCAAAGGAATATGGGGCTAATGTGCCGTTTGGGAGTTTGGTCATTAGAACCACGGGGTTAAGAATCCCGGGGACGGCGGCAGAGGCGAGAACCGCAGACCATATCACGCAGTCGGGTGATGTGAGGTAATTCAGTAGGAGAGTCGGGGAGTGTGGGTCTGCTGGGATACAGGACACGTTCAGGATCCTGCCGGTGCGTTCGTAGGCTTCGCGGAAGGTGAGCGAGCCGTGGGAGAACCAACTGCATCGTCTTGCCCAATCTATCGAGTCAAAGCGTGAGCCTGTCTTCCACCACCGCGGAAACCAGGTTGTGAAGGGCTCGGAACAGGCGTCAATCTTGGCGGCGAGAGCAGGGACGAGGAGAGCTTTGAGTTCGTCGTTTGTGCGGGTCGCCGTAAGTGCTGCCACCAAAGCGCCACCAGAGGTGCCGGTGATGACGTCCGGAAGTAGGTCAGCGTCGAGGAGGCCTTTGACAACGCCGAAGTGGTAGTAGGCAAAGGAAGCCCCACCCGAAAGGCAGAGTGCTGTTCGGCCTACGTTGGTGTACATATGCTTGAACGTGGCCCGCTTCTCTTCTTGTGTTAATTGTTTCGTCCGAGCAAGGGTTTGCACGCCTTTTTCGACTGCAAAGATTAGTTAGATTACGGCCTTGAATATACTGAGCTTTGGGGCGCATACCTTCATCGACGAACTCCTGGACCAGGTTCTTCGTTCCAAAATATGTCTGACTATACAGCCTGTTGCTCTCCACTCCCACAAAATTATTCTTCACACAAGCCTGCACCAATGTCTTCAACTCTTCAATCGGTCTCGTGCCGTATTTGCTGCTCCCACCTTCGAGTCCCTCTTCGGCCTCTGCCCTCCTCCTTTGTCTCCTCAGGCTATCAAGCACCCTCCTAATCGTCCTGTGATCGTAATATGCAAACTCATCCTCCTCCTTCCACTTGTCGTTACCCAAAAACGTATCCATTTCCTTCGCCAGTTTCACCCAATCCGCATAATTAGTCGTAGCTCGCATCTTTTTCCGGAGTGTGTTCCGCGTACCCCTCAACGCAACGAAATGCTCGTACAACCAAATGTACAACCGCGTCAGAAGATACGATATCCCCAGTCCCGACACCCATAACATCACAACGAAGAGCATCGGCCACTTTAGCAGCGAGTATAGGTACCCCTCTCTCGTCTCATCCGTCGTCCTCATCAAGCCCTTCCGCTTCCGAACTTTCCTCCCAGTCTTCCCGTTTCCCCCCTTCCTCCTAACCCTCTCATGTACCGGGGCCCAATCATTCTTGCTCGTAATAAACAGACTCGACTGGCTGCCCTTTCGTGACTGCGTCCTGTCTCTACTGCTTAGGCTCGAGTTCATGCGATCCAACCTCGGGGAGTCGACGCCATTGCTTATGATCGCGCTGGCATCGTCGCCAATAGGCTCGAGGTCTGGCGCAGCAAGAGCCTTTGCAAATGCTGCTAAATCGTCTTCCGAGACAAACTGTACCTGCGAGTCCGGCAGGAGGGAAACGTCGTAGCCTGCCCTCGAATCTGGTGGGGGGCCATTAGTAGCTTTGCGGCGGTCAGCCATTCTAAATCGAAGCTTGTAGTTGTTATCTGCAGTTGAGTGCAGATACAGAGCAGGTCTATGAATGGAGATTCATCGCGTTAAGGTCTCAGATCAAAATGCCCGTGACATGGTGGCTACGTGGATTTATTCTTTGTTGGGCTTCAGCGTGTCAGTTGCACCGATTCTGGCCGCGGGTAGTACCGCCCGCGATGAGGTCACCAGCTGATTTGGCCGATATCAAGAGTGGGCACGTCTCCGTTTCTGATCCGCGCTCAAACGAACCTGGAAGAATCCAAAAACTATCGGACATCACAATGGGAAAATGTTCGCAAAATGCGATCACGATATAGGCACATAGTTCATAATCCATTTGGCTGTACTAGCCCTTTCACTGCACAGATAGTCGACGCTGTACGACCGACTTAGTTTAACTGAAGCTTCATTGTGATTCTTAAAAACGTAGGCACATAAAACGCATTCGGAATTATCGCCGAAAAAGAGTAGACCGGTAAAATCCATTGCAAAACTCCTCTTCTTATGATGTACTCGTCCGAACTGGATCCTCCCTGCTGCTCTCATAACCTCCCAACTCCCCTCCACTTCGCCGGTATGATCGTGTCATCTAAACGTACTGCGACAACCATCTGATCGCATCTCCGTAACCTGAATAATGTTAGCATCACATTTATATAGCGTTTAGAATAAAGCCGTTGGTGCTTACCTTGTCTCATGACAACAGAGCACATGAACACCTCGATTGGCCTAATCCCCTCAAGTGGCACCTTGCCCTTGCCAGTTGTCTGGTAAAGACCAAGTTGATGCCTCAGCTCATCCTCCGAAACAGCATCTGGGTGATCGATCTTGTTTCCTAAGACAACGAATGGGACCTTCTGGAGCTCTTCCATGGAGAGGAGAGCATCGAGCTCGGCCTTGGACTCGGAGAGACGCTCGTGGTCCTTGGCGTCAACGAGGAAGACGATGCCGGAGACCTCTGGGAAATAATCTTTCCATAGACGGCGAGCTATTGGCCGGTTATTTAGCTGACTCGACAAAATTCGGACTCACTCCGTGAAGGGAGTCGTACCTTGCTGATGTCCGCCCAAATCGAACGTTGTGAACTTGACATTGCCGATGGCAAGCTCCTCGGATGCTGCACTGCTGTCAGAGACACCCTATTATACCATATTGTCACAATATTTGCTTACTAGGATGTAAGGTTGGTTGAAGAATCGCAACACGGTCGTTCTGTAGGGCCACATGTTAGCGTTTTGCTATTCCACCACCGATGTCTTGCCAGCATGCTGCGCCAGCAGCTGATGACCCAATGTTCTCACCTTCAACATGTGCAACAAGGTCGTCTTTCCGGCATTGTCGAGACCCAGGAACAGCAGCTTGGCGTGCTTATTGAGGAGTCCAAGGGAGGACAGGACGTCCCAGACTATCATATCTCAACGTCAGCATATCTCCACGGTTAAAGCCGGCTAAGGCATGAAACTACACGTACACCAACTGATCATCCACATATTGAATACCGGTTGTGGGTATTTGAGGTTGAGATATCAATGTTGAAGTGGTTGCTAGTGGGAAAGCTGTTCTTGTCGGGATGGCAACTCTGGACCGATGTCCACAGCTTTGACCAGGCAAAATTCGGCGGCCTCAGGCTTCACTTTTTGGAGAAAGATTTACCACATGTCACAAATGGAATCACTTTTTTATACCAGTGAATAAAATTTACCGGCTCTAAAACATAGTAGAATTCGTTGCGTTTATAAATAAACTCGTAGCTAATTTTAAGCCTGTTAAAAGGTATTCCTAGCCTTCTTCTTTCCTTACATGTCTTCCAAGCGAAACTATTCGATGACCCTTCCATGCCAGAGCTCCTACTCTAGGAAGCTTCGAATTGTATATTCATGACTGTTATACAACAGAAATGCCCTC
This sequence comes from Pseudogymnoascus sp. VKM F-4281 (FW-2241), assembly GCA_000750745.1. NCBI lineage: Eukaryota > Fungi > Ascomycota > Leotiomycetes > Thelebolales > Thelebolaceae > Pseudogymnoascus > Pseudogymnoascus sp. VKM F-4281 (FW-2241). The sequence goes on from JPJV01003714.1 coordinate 7,713, forward strand.
TCATCAATTATCGTACCTTTGATTAGCAAATCTTGACGCCGCAGATATCCACACCCTGACTCTCAACCTTCGCATTGCGGTCAAAATACACTTTCATCATGTCTTCTGCGAAGCTGCGATCATCAACACTCCACTCATCAAGTCCCATCCGTTTCATATCAGCTCTGCTGATAATTATGGGGTCCGCATCGGACTCATCCATGTTGGCGCCAAGTCGCAGAGGAGCAATATCGTCGTCATCAGAATCAGCAGCATCGACAATGTCGGACAGTGTACTGAGTATAAGTGTTGTCAAGCGGTGGAAGTACGCGATAATGGCAAGCTCCTTCTTTGCACTTGAATCACCGTTGTGAGAAAATGCGCTGGCGCCTGAAAATGTACGCCCCTTGGACATCCGAGGTGCTTGAGGTTCAAGTGATAGCCCATCGAGGAGTGAATTGTCAAGTTCCGTCTCATCGTCGAGAGCAATGCTTCGCTCGCCAGCTGAAGCCCACCAGATAAAGCCTGTATATGCCAGTGCCGACCACGATACAGGTTCAACTATGGCATCTGTATCTGGTAGACTCGACAAGGGAGATTCTGGCACTAGGGACTCTACCAAGGTTGTACTCGTATCTGAGCGACGAAGTCTCCCTCCGCTATCATTTCTTTCCGGGGTAGGATATTGTGGCTCAACCTTGGCCCGGGAGAGACCCCACATCAAACTTCTGTAGCGGCGAAGGTCTCGCTGGGTAGCTTTAACACCATCTCCACTGGGGGACTTGACGTCCGGCCAGACTTTCTCCACCGCATCTTGGGAATGCGCAAGAGGCATGGTGGCAAGCATATCATAAAGCTTTGTTTTTGTGGAGAGAATGCCATCTGTCGTGCAGGCAATCCATCCTTGTCCCAGATCTTCGTCATCGTCAGAATCATCGCGGACTACCGCTTCGGGTTGCGTTGATGCTCGGAGATCCTCTTCTAATAGGGGTATATCATGGACACCGATGGAAAATAAAGGTCGCAAACGCTGGGACGGCGCTCTAGTGCTAATAAGATTTGAGGCTGCAAGGGGAATATTGGAGAGGACAGATAAGTCATAAACTATCTCTTGTTAGTTAAACACTTTTGGCTACAGAAATCTCAAAGTATTACCAAAGTCACAGGTTTCCTGAACTGGTGCATGACAGGAAATCAGGATGCGCTTCCGCAGCAACGCAGACCGATAAATAGGGAATATAAGGGGTCCAAAAGTATCCAACAGCGTGGTCAGACTCCATGCAGGGTGATAAAGTGATAAACTCTGTCCTGGAGGGATCAATGCGGCCCCATCCGATGCCGAGCGGGTCCTTGAGTGTCCGTCTTGCTGTATAAGTCGGCCTGGCAGAGGCTTGAATACTAAGCTTGAAGGCGAGTCGAGAATCGAGTCGAATTGAGCCGAGCCCTTGCCATCTTGTAACTTATGCGAGTCCCAGTATTCCTCCAGCAAAGTCAAGTCCGGAGATTCAACGGCGAGCTTTCTAGAATCTAGTTAATACTGGGCAACAGCATGCGACTGAACGGCCAACATACTCAGCTAACTGCTTCAGATTCTCCGCATGCATCCAACTCCTCCCCAGCCTGCCGTAGCTCAAAGGAACCAGCACTCCTACAGCTATCATACGCGCATTTCGCGACTCCTCGGCGGCCTCTGTGCTAATAAATGCGCTCAATCCAGCATGCTTCCCATGCACGAAATAAATCAGGTCCTCCTTCACTGTATGTAAACCAGACGGCAGGCTTTTGTATTCGACGCCACCATCGAGATCGATTCCAGAGAGCGCGCGCTTCCAGCTTATCGCATAGCCAGTTTTGGCGTCGAAGCGGATAAGAAAGAGAGCAGAGATGAAGGGCAGGTCGGAAAATTGCGCGTCTGATACATCTAGCCTCATTGGCTCTTGGCCTCGCCGGAGAGCAGCCATTTCGGCGCCAGGTACATCACAGTACTCAAACTATGGTGGCCTTGTATCGAAGGATGGTTACGTTGGAAATCGGTTTGCCCAGCTACTTCTCACGGGGCGGCGCATGACAATGCTTCAGGGTCTGGCTGTGTTGATGGTGGTCGTTGTGACAAGGCGGCACGAACTCCGATGGATATCCCGCTAGCGCCCGAAGTGCGTTGGTGTCCACATGGGTGGGGGGCTTGATGTGAACCTTAAAAGGAACAGACAAACTCCCCGAGACAAGCCCCTCATAAACTCTCGTCTAACTTACAACTCGTGTGAAGCTTCAATTCGGCTTTTTCAGATCACGGCATCTCTTCTCCGGAGTCCAATATAGAATCATTTATAAAATCGGAGGTCGCCTGAAAACACCGAGCCGCGTCCGACCTCATTAATTTACATTTCACTTTACGCGTGCTATAGGGCCAGAGATTCTATTATACCCAGTTTACCCCAGACCGGCAGGAGCATCCCCACAGTCCAGCTCAACCAGCCCATTGGCAAGGCGACTTGCTCTCCTACGCGCAGAATCAATCAATATCAGGAACTCCGCATGACCCGTCGTCAGCAGCTAGCTACCTTCATTGTCTTACAGCAGCTGCCGAGCAATGCTGCAATATCAGCAGCCGTTCCTGGCCAGATTGCTCCATCATGAACCTCACCCTCCTGGCAATTCACACTTATTATCCGGAATGCGGGCATCCAAGTCATTGGACCGAGATATTGGGAATATAGTATTCTATAGCGCTCACGCTTGCAAAATGGTAGGTTATATATTTCTTATAGTGCCAATATTGCCCGTCGCATCTGTCAAAATACGAAGTCCTGACTACCATGGCCACCATGTCGAGTATATTGATCGCCAGGGGGCGAGCCTATTGTTTTTCAATCAGCCTGTACGTGCAGAGTGCGAATGATCAATATTGTATGTAAGAGTCTCTCGCTATACTATGGGTATAGACAAACTCTTTCGTTCCCCGTGAACGTGGTTCGAGTTATCCCGTGGGTTATTGTCATCCATCTCAAAACCCATATAAGCTGCACTTTGGATCTCCCCAAATGTAGCTGTTGGTCCTCTTCCCTGTTAACACCTGGCAAAAATCATTACTCCACTCATCTACAGCTTCCAAACAAAAATGGTCAGCCTCAAAACCCTCGTCCTGGCTCTCGGTGCCCTCTCCTCAGGAGCAGTGGCCCAGGTCGACCCAGCCCAATGCTCCTCTCTCAAAGCCATCGCCTCAGCCGGATTCCCCGACGCCTCCTCCCTCTCCGCGTTTTGCACGAGCGCCCTCTCCTACACCGTCCCACCGTACGTTGACCCCTCCCAACC
>JPJV01003715.1:0-11007 GCA_000750745.1 Pseudogymnoascus sp. VKM F-4281 (FW-2241)
CCTACATCCCCCGCCCCCTTCATCACCTACACCCACGGCGGCGCCTTTACAGCCGGGAACCATTTCGCGCCACTCCCCTGGCTCTTTCCCGGCTTCCAAGCCCGTGGCTACCACCTCATCTCTCACAACTACCGTCTCGGCCCCCAAGCCTCCATCGACGCGCAGCTCGCCGACTGCCTCGCCGCCGTCAAATGGTGCCGCGCCGAGCTACCGCGCATCCTCGGCGCCGACAAGGTGGACGTAGATCGCTACGTCCTTGCTGGTGAGTCGGCTGGGGGGCACCTCGTGGCGCTTATGGCACACCACCTCGTTCCTTCCCCACGCGCTGTTATCAATGCCTACGGCCCTGTCGATCTCGCTCCTTTGATCTCACTTTCCGGCCCTATCCCCAGCCCTGACCCCGCGATGCCCTGGGCCGGAACGTTTAGCGAACAGGAACTGAAAGCCTACCTCTCCGACCGCGCGCCGGAGAATGTGCTCATGGACGCGCTATGGTGGGATGAGGATGTGCTGTTCCCCGCGGAGCTAGTTAGTGAGCGTTGGGCGGCGGATGTGGAGTACTCGCCTCGTATTAAGATGCAGGCAGAGCTTCATAGGTGGACCTCTAATATTGGGGTTGGCCTAACGCTGAGGTTTAGCATGTTGCATGAGGGGAGGTTTAAGAGCGAGGAGGCGCTGAGGCAGTTTATAGCGAGCGTGTCGCCGTCACCAATGCTGCTAGAGATGGAGGGGAGAAAGTACCCTCCTACAGCGTTTCTACATGGAGCGGCGGATGAGGTAGTTGGGGTGGCGCAGAGTATTAGTATGGCAGAGAGACTAAGAGGGTTGGGGGTGAGCGTTTTAGAGTGCTATGAGGAAGGGGAGGGGCATGTGTTTGACAAGAAGTATACGGTGAGTTTTGCATAGTGGTATAAGGGGGGGCAGTAGTTGGGTGTGGCTAACCTTGAATAGGGTCCTGACGTAGAGGGGTGGGATGAGTACATTCGACCTATTCTAGAATTTTGTGATAAGCATGTTACGTGAAATTATTTAGGAGGGTGGAGCTATATTTGATGCTTTAAGCTTGTAACTTTGGTTTTAAGCAGGTAAATACTATAATTCCCAGACGCATTAACGCTCACCCTGATTTAATTTGAATTACTAAATAGTATAAGTAGGACTAAGTGACTGAGCACGCTGCTTATAATTACAATTACTGAAACGGTATAACTAGCACGGAGTAACTGAGCACTCCAATTATAATTACAATTACTGAAAACAATCCAAGTTTCAATAGTCTCTATTTGATAAACTTGTTCGCTACAGTACCTATCCTGCCGCCAACGCTATCCCCTCCATTTTCCTCCTCAGCGTCGAGCTATCATCCTCATCCTCCGCATCGACCTCTATTTCCACCTGCGGCCTATTCCTATTCAGCCCCTCCAACAGCGTACATGCCTTACATATCGCCTGACTGGACATATACCCGCACCTCTGACACGTCCCCAGCGTCTGCCTGGGTAGCTTCCTCGCCGTAACCTCCTTCCTTAGATTCCCCGGCCGCGAGCTCGCCATGCTACTATTGGTATCCCGCCGCCTCGGCACCTGCGCACTTGTGATCTCCACCTCTCTCGCACCTGCACCCTCATTATCCCTCAACTGCCTCTCCATATTCGCCATCTCAGAGCCGCTACTCCGTCCGTTGCCACTACCGCAGCCGCCTGCACCTTCTTCTTCACGATCAGCAGCCAGAACCTCGGCTTTGCGACCAGCGCACTTGGGACCCCCTGTTACTTCGGCGGGGACAAGCTTCGCCATGTCCTCGCCGCTGCGGACGACGTCGAGGATGGCGGAGGGTCGCACGCGCTCGAGGGCTTTGATTAGGGTTCGTGCTGAGCCGCGGAAGGCTTCGGGGCTGTAAATGCACTCTGTGCTGAAATAGTCTAATTTCTTATGATGTGCGTAGAGCACGATCTCCTTCTCGTACGCGTACTTTAGAGGTTTGCTGCGACGGACCGAGGATGTGGAGTCCCCGGTTATGATGCTCGTGCTGCGGGCCAGCCGCGGTAGATCGCCTCTGAGGAGGTTCATTAGGATTGTCTCGGCGACGTCGTCGGCATTGTGGCCGGTCACGACGTGGTTTATGCCCAGCATGTTTGCCCCGCGGTCGAGGGCCTGCCGCCTGAAGACACCGCAGTATGTACAGTTCCCCTTCTTGCCGATGGTGGCGACAACTTGGTCCATGGTCCAGCCATAGAGCTCGTCGTAGCCCACTATCTTCAGCGGCATCTCATATTGCTCGGCGTTTCGCTTGACGGTTTCGAGAGAGTCATCGCGATAGCCTTTGATGCCTTCGTCGATGGAGAGAAGGACGAGGTCTAGGCCATAGTTGTGTCTTTCGTTGAGAGTTTTTAGGACCGAGGCGAGTACTGTAGAATCTTTGCCTCCCGAGGCGCCTATAGCGATTCTATCGCCCGGAGTGAAGAGGTTCGTGGTTGTAATGGTATGGTGGATTTCGTCTTCGAAAATTTGGATAAAACAGACTTTACATAGTTTCTGGTGGTTCTTTGGCCGAATTATAAGAGCCCTGTTGGTCTCACAGATGGCACATATTGAGGGCGCCATCTTTTAGAAAATCTAGCATATATGCACTACCAGATCTCTCAAAAGATTGATTTTACTCTTCGATGGCGGGGTCATGAAGGTTGCAGTCACAATCAAAAATATTATGTTTGCTAGCTGAGCAAACTACCTTATCGCTTTAATCTAATCGTGGTTAGCGCAAGTGCAAACGCCAAGACTTCATGCCCTACGCGACGCACAGATCCGAGAATCTTCTTCTCCTCTGCTTTTCTGTTCTTCATCGCCGCCAATTTCACGACAATCATTACAGCCCCTCGACCCGGCGAAATCAATCGACATGGTAAGATAAATACACAATTATACTTGATGCCCCTATTGCGATGAGCGCGACTCCTATCACTTTGTCCGAGGACACTTGATAATGGCTTGAGCATTACAATTTCTCGTGTGTCGAAAGGCACCGAGATCTAGTTTTGTCTCTTAGAGTTTAGAACAGCTGCAATGTATGAACATTAGCTGATCTTTCTCAATGACTAGCCTCCCAAGAGCACCAAGAAAGCTGCCGCCGCCCCCTTCCCCCAGGGAAAGGCTGGTGCTGCTTCCAAGAAGCCCGCGAAGGTAAGTTTTATCATCTCCCCCCCCCTCCAGCAGCTCATGGAAAGGCCTGCTAATACTCTCAGAACCCTCTCATTGAGAAGCGCACTCGCAACCATGGCATCGGTCAGGCTATCCAGCCAAAGCGCAACCTGTCCCGCATGGTGAGGTGGCCAGAGTACGTCCGCCTCCAGCGCCAAAAGAAGATCCTCAACCTCCGCCTGAAGGTCCCACCTGCGATTGCCCAGTTCCAGAACGTCCTCGACCGCAACACCGCCGCCCAGGCCTTCAAGCTCCTCAACAAGTACCGCCCTGAGGCCAAGGCCGAGAAGAAGGAGCGTCTCGTCAAGGAGGCTACCGCCATTGCCGAGGGCAAGAAGAAGGAGGATGTCTCCAAGAAGCCATACACCGTCAAGTACGGTCTCAACCACGTCGTCGGCCTGATTGAGAACAAGAAGGCTGCTCTCGTCCTCATCCCCAACGATGTTGACCCAATTGAGTTGGTCATCTTCCTCCCAGCTCTCTGCCGCAAGATGGGTATCCCATACGCAATTGTCAAGGGCAAGGCCCGTCTCGGTACGGTCGTCCACAAGAAGACCGCCGCTGTCCTCGCCATCACCGAGGTCCGCTCCGAGGACAAGACTGAGCTCTCCAAGCTCGTCCAGGCTATCAAGGATGGCTACACCGACAAGTACGAGGAGGCCAAGAGGCAGTGGGGTGGTGGCATCATGGGTGCCAAGGCCAACGCTCGCCAGGAGAAGAAGCGCAAGGCGCTCGAGTCTGCCATCAAGATCTAAGTGTAATAACCCAAAAGTCTTGATTGCGGCTGGTGTCCTTTGGCGTTCCTGGTATGGTTTCAGTAACAGACCGTGGGATTGTCATCTCTCTCTAGCTAGCTCTGTATCCATGAATGATAGCTCGATGATACCAATTTTACGGAGCGAATGCTTTTTTTTTCCATGAACCTCTTTCCCCGAAAACCCATTGATTCCCGGTATCTACCAATTCGCGATTTTCAGATTTGTTAGCTCAGCGCAGAATTCTCTCTCAAGCGTACATTTGTGCCTCGCCAATATTCTCACGAAAAAAAGAAATTATTATCGTGCCAAGGCGAGTATTTGAGGCGGCGATGGTGTGATTTTCGTAGTGGCCGAGTCTGGGCGAATCGCATTGTTGAGACAAGTTGTGCCAGTGGGTGGCGGGCTAAACTGGGGTCAAACAGCCCAGACGGAGTTGTAACATGGAAGGTCACGGTGTTACTTGTGCATTGTCCGCCCGTTCCTCTTTGAAATACGTCTTTATCTAACATTATCATATCTTTTTACAAACTTCTCCCTTCTCCCCCATAACTATACTCATAATCCCGTTTTCCTCATCCTTTTGTCATTTTCGGTCACTGTCGGCGGTTTTCTCAACGGACAAACCCTAAAAACCTTATCGATTAAATTAGATAAAGCTTTTTTGCTTATCACTCCACCACTTGACCCGCGGAGCCCCGACCGAATGCCGCCGACATAGGAAAGGCCCGCACTCGATCAATCATACTCTTCTACAAACAACTCTCTGATACCCGACGCTGCTCACTATCACCAAATTTCATACCGCGCCATTGTTCGAAGGATATTTATTGTTTGGGAAATTTCTGAGTCGGCGCGAGCGAGAACCCTAGTTCATAACCTCGGGTTTGTGCCGGGACAAGCCGCACGAAGGCATTCTCAACGCCTCTCAACATCAATTATCCACCGAACCCATCTGAGTCAAACTACCTTTCAACTCTCGCAAACCGCCGCAATGCTTCCCACAGGTATGCACGCAGACTTGCCATATTCCTCGCAGCCTGATCACGATGATGCGCCTCTCGCACTCTATGAAGACCTTCACTGACCCCCTTGCAGCCGACCCTTTCTCGCACGCGCTCTCCTCCAACGCCTCCTGGGCCTCCTACAAATCGCACCAGAACCCGGCCTTCTTCCCAACGCTCGCAACCGGGCAGACGCCCACTATCCTCTGGCTCGGCTGCTCCGACTCGCGCATCCCCGAGACCACGGTCCTTGGCCTGCAGCCCGGTGACGTCTTTGTCCACCGAAACATCGCCAATATCGTCAGCCCGACCGATATCAACTCTAGCGCAGTCATTGAGTATGCGGTCGCGCACTTGAAGGTCCAGCATATCGTGCTATGCGGACACACTGGCTGCGGCGGTGCTGGAGCAGCGCTGGGGGATAGTCGCGTCGGCGGGGTGCTGGATACGTGGCTCACGCCGCTGAAGAAGCTGAGGCGCGAGAATAAGAAAGAGTTGGAGGGAATTACTGATCAGGGCGCGAGGACGGCTCGGTTAGCGGAGCTGAATGTTGCAGCAGGTGTTGAGACACTAATGAGCAATGCTGATGTCGAAGATGCGGTGAAAGAGCGCGGGTTGCTTGTTCATGGCGTACTGTTTGATATTGGCAGTGGCAAGCTGAGGGATCTTGGAGTGGGCAATTCAAAGGCAGACTTTGTGGAGAGTGAGAGGCTTGTCAGGGGTAACCATGGGATGCTGGTATTTGGAGGCGAGGGCTCTACGATGGCAACACGGTGATGGATTTGTATCATCGACGTAGAAATCAATCATTGCAATGCGAAAGCATGGAGTAGAGGAGTTGATACCCGGCGAGGAGGAGGCAGACGCCGGTGGATTGGAGAGGTCCCGGTTTGATTTTTAAACGGCCATGCGGAGTGCTGGTTTGGGAGATGGGGTTGGAGGCACAGTCTACTGCAGTACGAACTTGACTCTATTCTTTTAACAAGAAAGAAAGGTGGTTATAGGTCCTTTTGAGTGTATTTCTCTTATCTCAATGTAGCGAGCGCCAGAGAATAGAAATGCCCAATGTTAAAACAAGAATTTGTCTCTTGCCTAAATGTCTAGAGTATACGTTGAGGTTTAGTTTGTGCAATGCATAATGATACCATAGGAATATCGACTGTAAAAAGGTGATGGATGTAGCCAATATCAAACCTCTCCTATCAAATTCCATTGTCCTCTATTTCTTTGGCTTGTGGTGAGTCTCGGGGGAATCGGAGTGAAGTAGCAAGGCGGACTTTGCATGTGATACAATGGCAAGCAACAACAATCGAGGCAAACCTGATATGATAGCTATAAACATAGCCTTTGGACTGTGAAACCTTTAGCCCGAATATAACAAATAGTCTTATATATCCCATCTCGTAGCAGAAAACCCCTAGAAGTGTACGCCTTACCTGCGGCTTGATGCCGGCTATTCAAGCTATAAGAATTATGTCGCCGGCTCTATTTCGAAGTAACAGATTTATTGACTGCGGTTCTGGGTGGCCGAGTGCCTTATTTAAATCTTTAGTTGCCGTCAACAACAATAGTTGTGTGCACACTCTTTCTACGGACGTTTGGGCGACATGAGTAACGGGACCAGAACATCATTATCTAGAGGAACCCGTATACTAGGTCTGCATTAACATATCTAGAATATGTTTACAGTCGAAGTACAAGAGAGCTTGGACTTCAACCTTCACGCATGATATATCGAATAAAAGGCAAAAAAAGACCCCCAACTTCGAGTCGTCCCGGAAACTCATAGAACTAAGCGTTGAAGGTGGCACGACCAGCCATTGGTTCCAATCCCAAATTCTTTCCAACAATCACAACAGATACTTGGTACATGCTAGGTTTTGTTTTGTTTTTTATTGATTCGAATATATACATTTTGTTGTCTCTAGCTGTGGTGTTGACCTCTTGTGGGCGATTTAACGGAATCGCTTCTCCAACTGCAGACATTGTTAACATCGATCTCCTACTTCAGCAGTCACAGGATCACACTTACCCTCCATGGGTTGTTCAACTCGAAGCCCGGCGGCGCAATGGCATTGCCTGTTTGGCCACGAAGAAAGCCTGTTAACCGCCTGTCGCGGTCCATCACTATTAGAGGTCAGCCAATATCCCTTCCCCGTCTCCCACCATCCGATCTAGCTGTTATATAGGATTCGGAATCTTAGAGGTTCGTACTTTGCTGATGGACTGTTAGTTCTGCCATCGTCAATGGAGGGGTTTGGGGAATGGCGTACGCTATCCCATTGATCGACGGAATGTCTTCCACGCTTTCCGCCGTTCTGCATAGCCCTGACCTTCGACAATCCAGCACCGGTAATGCCGAACATCTACATCGCAGTGTTAGTCTCCTAGCCGTCGAGAGATCGGGGGTGTAGGCGTTGGGGGAGTCGACGTACGGTCAGCATGATGGCGAACGGGATGAGGGTTTCGAAAGGGACACCCATTTTGGCTTCAGTGTGTAGCTATTCACTCAATTATCAGTCTGCACACTCTTATATTCCATATCTCGAAGGTAAGGGCGGTCCAACATACCTTGCGCTCGTATCGGGTGGTATAAAGGCCTGATTGTGCCTCTTCCTCGGGAGCTTGAAGTGGACGTCGTTGATTGCACCGCTTATGTAAGGCACCCGGCAACACCACCGACGACAGCCCAGCCAGCCTCGTGCACGCCGCGACAGCACAACTCTACAACGGGGGAAATTCGCGTAGTAATTTGGATTTACGCGTCGCACCGGCTTAACCTCTCTACAGAGTCGCGCAGATTTACTGAAAGGTGTTGTGGTGGATAGCTAAGGCCGCGACTGGTGTTTTTGAGCCTCGATCTTCCCACCTTTCACCTCGGGGCGCGACAACAAGGAGCGCGACCAGCGCAAAGGCGGAAACTGAGCGCGGCGGAAGCTGTGCTGCGCAATTCGATAACTTTAGACAAGGCCCATCGCACTCTTTATACGGCTACTTATGTTGAGGTGACACAGAAGCACGCTGCTGCTTTGCGAACAGACGAGCTCACTTCGAATCCACGCCCGATAACGATACGAATCGCAACCCATACACCACTCATGCACCCTGCTACTCCTGGCTGAGACCATGGCGGCCGCAATGCTACCGGAGGAGCAGGTGCAGCAGAGCATGCCGACCTCGGAGGACGATGCGGAGTATGAGGAGGACTATGACCAAGACGTGGATATGGGCGCGAATGCAGAGGCGTTTGCTGCGAATAACCAGCTACTGAATGGAGTTCATCAGAACCATGCGGAAGGGAGCGGCTACGATGAACAAGGAGACGAAAATAACGAGGAAGAAGATGAAGAGCGTAGGCAGGACAATGAGGAAGATGATCTGTCAGATAGAGATGCGGAGGGGGAAGACGACTATGAGCAGGCCCATGGAGATACCATCAGAACGGGCAGGGGGGCTGATGGAGCCATAGATGACGATGAGGAAGACAATGAAGAAGACGAGGATGGAGAGGGAGTCGGTGCTGTCAAGATCCAGCCGAGGGACCTGGATGAAGATGACGAAGATGCAGCATTTGGACAAGAAGATGACGAAGAAAGCGAAGATGCTGCCGACGATGCGCTAAATGACTCGAGTGATGAGTCTGAGGTCGAGGCCGAGGCTGAATGGGAGGCTGCTGTGGCGCAAGATGATGAAGCTGAACCTATCGATCCGAACCGCTGCATGTAAGTTTGCCTCGTGGAATCTCACAGTATATCATAATATTAATATGTGCAGTTTTTGCCACCAAGACGAAGAGCATGATCCCAGCCCAGAGTTTGAGGAATATCTTGCTTGTGCTGTTTGTGGCGATAATGGTATGGCCAGAGTATACCCCTGAATCTAGGCGATACTGACAAGGGTGTACACAGCACATCGACAATGCGCTCGAGATTCGGAAGCATTTGAAGCAGATGAAGGTATGGCTCATGGAGACTTCCAGCTTGTGAACTTTGACTGACCATTCTAGATGCTGCGAAATGGCGTTGCCCAGGATGTGTGTCCAATGCTCTGGAACCGGAAACCGTAAACCAGGAAACCCCATCGGTAATCACCCTCCGCAGGTCATCAGCACCGAAGCTGGCACGAGACTTACTCCCTTCCCAGAGAGGGGCTATTAAACCCGACTCGCACTCCGTTTTCAATAACTTGATTGTCGATGATGACCCAATGGATGGATCGAGATTACTACGGAAGCGCAAGACCTCATCTGTGGAAGCAGAAGAAGGCGTTATATCGTCCATCGGTAAACGCCGCAAGCGAACCTCTGACGGATCTTCGAATGCGATTATGACGGACGCCGAAGCAACAGAGAATATTGACAGCCACAAAGCGGCACCGGCAGAGGGATTTAGAGATGAAATTAAGGCGGCAGAACCCGCTATCTCTCGGCCATCTCGATCACTTCGGCCTCCAAAGGTTGTAAAGCCCTTGGTAACGATCGAAAAACAAACACGGACAAGCTTGATTATTCGGTTCCGATTGAATGCCAGTGACTTAGCACGCATTCTTGCTAACCCCCCCAAACCAGTGAAGAAGCGGCCGAGATCAACGGCAGTCGCACGGAGGGCGTCAACGTCAGCTCCGCCTCCGGCATACGTACCGCGTATCTACTCTCAGCCATTCTATTCTTTCCACGATAAAGACATGGATGAGCTGAAATCGAAACCGTATGGTGGCATACTCACAGAAGCACAGTCAGATACATCAAAGACTTTACCCCAGGCTGATGACCGTCGGATGTTTGACAATGCTCGTCAAAAGGCAGAAGAGGAGTGGGCTTACAAGACCGCTTTAGAACATGCAGAAACAGAAAACGTGAAGAAACCACGCAAGGTCTCGGGTCCAGCATCTCAAATTGAGTGCATCAACTTCGGCGGTTACGAGATCGACACGTGGTATGCGGCGCCTTACCCAGAGGAATACAGTCGCAACCGTGTGCTTCATATCTGCGAATTCTGTTTGAAATACATGAATTCGGAATATGTCGCCTGGCGCCACAAGATGAAGTGTTCGGCAAAGCATCCGCCAGGAGACGAGATATACAGAGATGTATCCATCTCCGTTTTTGAAGTCGATGGACGAAAGAATCCGGTTTATTGCCAGAACCTATGCCTCCTTGCGAAACTTTTCCTGGGCTCGAAAACTCTCTACTACGATGTGGAGCCATTCCTCTTCTATGTCATGACGGAATATGACGAGTTTGGCTGCCATTTCGTGGGATACTTTTCCAAGGAAAAAAGGCCGAGCAGTCAAAATAACGTCTCCTGTATCCTCACCTTGCCTATCCACCAACGCAAAGGTTACGGCAATCTTCTTATCGATTTCTCTTATTTGCTTACCCTTGTTGAGAGAAAGTCTGGATCTCCGGAAAAACCGCTTTCGGATATGGGTCTGGTGTCCTATAGGAATTATTGGCGTCTTGTATTATGCTACAGATTGCTGGATACAAGGGAGGAGAAGAGGTCGATAAGCGTAGTCGAACTATCCCAACAGACTGGTATGACGGCTGACGACATTGTGTCTGCCCTTGAAGGGCTTCGGGCCCTCGTTAGAGACCCAGTTACTGGTACATATGCCCTGAGACTCGATTACGACTTTTACGAAGAGTACATCAAGAAATGGGAAGACAAGGACTACGTCAGACTTAACCCACACGGTCTCGTCTGGACACCCTATATCATGGGCCGTAACAATCAGAATATGATAGAACATGCCCCGCCTATGAGCGCCATCGCTCCGCGCGAAGATGAGGATGACGAGAAGCCGGCTGACGCGATGCAACCTGCTTTAACCAATGGCGATATCAAAAGCGGGCAACCCAACGGTTTAGCAGATGGCACCTCTTTCACTGCGTCAAACTCGGAAGGCCAATCTGTCGAGCGGGGTGACGAAATGATCCTCGACCCGTCCTTGGCCGAGACCTCGGGCAAGGGCCCTCGCTCAGACACAACGCCCACTCCCGCCTCCCCTCCATCAAGCCGACCATCACTCCAGCCCCTCGCCAACGGCGG
>JPJV01003716.1:0-11071 GCA_000750745.1 Pseudogymnoascus sp. VKM F-4281 (FW-2241)
CCTCTCCACCACTCCCCCCGTAAGAACAACACCCATAACCCCCGCCTTCCTGCGCACCACCCTTCCCCCCTCCCGCTGCGTACACTGTGCCAGCAGTCCGCGCCCGAACTTCTCAATCTGGGCACATGGGTTCCGGAGACCGGTGATTCGGATCCGAGGGTCTCCGGGTGCGGGGGTGGAGGAGGAGGGGGGTACGAATCTGAGAATCGTTCCGAGGGGGAGGGATTCGAGAGCTAGGCCTGTGGTTGTGATGTTCTCGCCCAAATCGCCGGGTTTTATGACGCGCCTCTGATTTTCTCCTTCCTCCCCTCCCCTTCCCCCCTCGCTCCCACGAACAACAAGCCCCTCCAAAAACTCATTGGAAATAACATGCACCTGCCTCAAATTCTCCGGCAGCGGCCTCACCCCCCGGCGACTAAGATGTTGTACCTCAGCCCCCAAATGGCAGTCTCCCTCCACCCCCAGACCGGGGATGAGTGTTATGGCGTCCGTAGCTGGTTTGGAGAAGCTGTGCGTGCGGGAGAGGGAGAGGGCGTGGACTGTGCCTGCGGGTTGTGGGGGTGTTGTGGATGTGGATGCGGATGCGGATGCGGATGCGGGTGGTGGAGGAGCGGGAGCGGGGGCGTCGCCGAGGAAGTGGGATTCGTTGGCGTAGCAGACTGGGGAGGCCATTGTGGTTGATACGGTATGTGGTGGCGGTTGGTGAGTGGGTATGTGTGAAGCGCGCGGCTGCGCGGTATGCGTTTGTGACACTTTTGGTAGTTCGATCTGCGTGTGCGTCTGATAATGTCGAGGATGTGAGATGCGATGGGGTGGTGGACGTAGATGGGTGCGTGGGGTCCGCGGAAGTGCGGGGTTAAGTCACCTCACCTCATATCACAATACAGTACCATGTTTACTTGCATACATCCCACCACAGACGGCCTCTTGGAGGAACTTTCTATATAAGAACCCCATATTCCCCTGCCATATTATAAGTTTACACCACAAGTCTTAGGTTACATACTTGAGTAATTGAGACCTTGGAAACGGGGTTTCCTGACGTCCATTTCCAGGAAATGAACCTAAGTAAAACCTGCGACTTGGGGGCCCCATGTCGCAAGGCTAGGAGAACCCCATGAACACTTGCCGTCTCGGGCTACGAGAAAACCGTCCAGCTAGAGGGAGCTCTAAAAAGGGTCAGGAAAACAGCCAAAACAGCAAGAAATGAATTCCTGATTTGTTTCATCGTCTCTTCCACAGATGGTTGCCTTCCCCTCGTGGTAGATCAAATACGGAATGGATGCATGACTAAGAATAACTTTAGGTGGATGGATGTGAGGGTGCGCGCTTAGAGGAGTGCATGAGAGCCGGCCAATACCTGTCTGTGCCTCGTCCTAAGCGCGCACGCATGCTGCGCGAATAAGTTTTAAGCCAATGAAAACAGGTGATAAACTCAGCTGTGTGTCTAGGAAAAGGAGGCGCATTAACGAACGAGATCATCGGCTTGTATATGTACTGTACGCGCCGCCCACTTTTCCTCCACGGGATTATCAGGCTTACTACACAATTCCAGCAATCTGGTTTACACTGTTTTGCAACGAAATCGTTGAGCTGTCAAAGGCCTATAGCCCGGATCCTACACTTGTCGCCTGATACCCTCTTATAATACCCTCTCACGGCCTGGCATCGAATCGCAGAGATGGATCCCGTCAGCCTTCTTGCTTCCGCACTTACATTCATAAGTGCTATTGTGGCGACGTATGAGACCATCAATAAGATCACCGGCCTGCCGAAAGCTTTCGACGAAGTCAGGAAGGATCTCCCTCTCGTGCAGAGAATTCTGAAGGATGCCCATGCGAGCATCAGAGAGTCGAAGCCCCCTACAGAAGAATACGACGAAATTCTAGAGATTGTTAGACCCTGCAATCTGAAGGTCAAGGAATTGTCAAGGATCTTCGACGAGGTCCAGGAGAAATGCAAAGGGGACCAAGATGCAAAGGACTGGGCAAAGGTTTCCGCCATATACCACAAGGCTCTACGTGGCATTAAGGCGCATCGGGTTGAGACACTCATGGACGAGATCTTAAAGGGTGTAAAGAGGCTCGCACTGAGCCAGGTGTTCAAAACGGCGATGCAAAAGGATCTGAAGGCCATCGAGAAGGCTATCGAGGAGCTGTCCAAAGTAGAACCATCCTTGGCAGACTCCGACTTCGATGCCCCGGGAACGATCTACGCAAGCCAGGCCATCGCCACTGGTGCTACTGCCCACCAGTACAATCTGCAGGGAGGGGTGAATACAATTAATTCGGGGAACACTGGTGGTAGTGGTCCAAACTACTTCGGCGGTACGAATACAGTTGGTAAGTAAACTTGACGATTGTCAGATGAGGGACAAGTGGGGAGCGGGAATCACTTGTAGCCTCGTAGCAAAATGGAGATAGTTTTAACGAGAGTTTCAGATGAATGTATTCAAGCATTTCGAACTACCAACTATGAAGGACAAAAGGACCTAAATCCCAAGAGGGAAAATGAAACGTGCCTCTGGTGCCTCGAGGACAAAAGATTTCTTAATTGGCGTGATAAACACACAAGTTGCTTACTATGGGTAACTGCAGACCCAGGCTGCGGGAAATCTGTACTTTCCAGGGCACTTGTAGACGAGCGTCTACTTGACTCTACACCAAATGATACCACGATTTGCTATTTCTTCTTCAAAGACATATCCGAGGAGCAGCGAAGTCCCGTTTGTGCCGTGGCTGCCTTGTTGCATCAGCTCCTTTGTTCTAGTATCCAGAAGAAAGTCATCGGACATTTCCTCGAAGTTTTTAAAACAGAGAAAGAAAAAATATCTCAAAACCTCGAGGTTATGTGGAGGATTGTGCGAGCTATTGCCCAAGATTCCGACTGCGGCAAAATTGTTTTTCTCTTGGACGCCCTTGACGAGTGCCAGCTCGAGGAACAAGAAGGCTTTATTACAAGGCTCAAGGAACTCGAGCAGACACAGAGTCACCTTAGGTCTGCAAACAATTTCAGGATCTTTATCACCAGTCGCCCATATTGGGATATTGAACAGAAATTTAAAACTCTTATCAGCGATATCCCCGGCATTCGCCTTAAAGGGGAGAGTCAATCAGAAAGCCTTCGTTCGGAAATAGATCGCGTTATAAATGCTCGGGTATCCCGGTTAGATGATGACCTGTTCACCGGTCCCAGAGCACGAAAACAACTTCTGAAAGGGCTTTTGGGCGTTGAAAATCGAACATACCTTTGGTTGCACCTTGTCCTGAGCATTATCGAATCAAAGAGTAGAATTGGTACGGAAACTGTAAAGGGCGCTTTACAAACTATACCAGATACTTTAGAGAAGACTTACGATGCAATTTTGACGAAGAGTGTCGACGTGCCGCTGGCGAAGAGGTTGCTCAACATCGTTATTGGGGCAGTAAGGCCACTTTCTCTCAGCGAGATTGACATTGCGCTATACATCACAGAGGAATCACATTCCTACAGTAATCTTGAGCTGCAGGAGGGTGTGCAGCTCGAGATCTCTATTCGAGGCCTCTGTGGTCTTTTCGTTAGCATTGTTGACAAAAGAGTTTTCCTCATCCACCAGACTGCTAAGGAGTACTTAATAGCGCCAAACAATCTCTCGTCTTCTTCCCCTTCTGCGATTTGGAAGCACTCGCTATCTATACAGGGGTCAAACCTCATACTTGCTCATGTGTGCATATGGTATCTACGATTATGCGAGTTTGGCAGGAAAAGCTCATCGCGAAGTGAACGGGAAATTGACGGGGTTGGCTCTAAATACGATTTCCTTGTATACTCAGCATGGTCGTGGCCAATCCATTTCCGAGCCGCTAAGATTCCCAGAGGCCACGTTCTAGTAGAGTCGGCGTTAGATCTTTGTAGTTTTCAAGATGACCGACCTATGGACTGGGAGCTGGTAATTTTTGCTCCTAAATTTAATACTCTTCATCTTGCCTCGTTTTATGGACTAGAAGCAGTCGTTGCCCACATTCTCGCCACCTCCAACGTGGACGTCAATGTTGCAGATGCATATGGGTATACACCTCTCTGGTTAGCAGCAAATAAAGGGCATGAGGCAGCTGTAGTAGAGCTACTTGCTTCTCCTGGAATAGATGTCAACAAAGCAGATCTAAAGGGAGAGTCACCGCTATGCACGGCGGCATATTGGGGGCGCGACGGCGTTGTAGGTAAGCTGCTCGCTGCTCCTGGAATCCACCTTAATGAGGCGAGCGAGTTCAACGAGGGGTCTGCGCTCTTATATGCGGCAGCACAAGGGCATGCAGCGGTTGTGCGTAAGCTGCTCGCCGCTCCTGGCATCAACATCAACATGCCCATAGGTAGCGTGGAATCCTATCTTAAGAGCACGCCTATTGGGTGGCCGCTTTGGTGGACTACGGATTGTTTTAATGTCTGGTTAATAACAGACGGATTTTCGTCCTCCGTCTTTAAGAACACCAGGGTGACACCACTCTGGTTGGCGGCAGAAAGTGGTCACAAGGAGGTTGTAGGCCAGCTACTCGCCGCCCCTAATATTGACATTAATGCAGTGAACCGTAGTAGGGAAACACCACTACATGCAGCGGTACGTCAATTGCAAGAGGATGTTGTATATATGCTGCTTGCCGCCCCTAGGATTGACGTGAACGCGTTAAGTCATGGCGGGGCAACGCCACTTTCATACGCAGCAGAGAGGGGGTTCGTGATGATTGTAGCCAATTTGCTTGCCGCCCCTTGGATCAACGTTAATGCGATGGGTTATTATAGGCGTACGCCACTCTGGTTAGCTGCAGCTAAAGGGCATGTGATGGTTGTAGACCAGCTCCTTGCTGTCCCTAAAATCGATATAAACGCGCGAGACTTTGAGGGTACCTCACCGCTATCAGTAGCGATAG
Organism: Pseudogymnoascus sp. VKM F-4281 (FW-2241); assembly: GCA_000750745.1. NCBI lineage: Eukaryota > Fungi > Ascomycota > Leotiomycetes > Thelebolales > Thelebolaceae > Pseudogymnoascus > Pseudogymnoascus sp. VKM F-4281 (FW-2241). Next base: position 4,905 of record JPJV01003716.1, read on the forward strand.
CTAGAGAGCACAAGTGGGTTGTAAAGAGGCTGCTAGCTGTTCCTGGCATAGTTGTCAGTTCTAAGCTAAAAAAACTTCTGATTGAGAAGGAAGAGGAGCTCGAGTTAGATTTGAGTGTAGGGAGTCATTTGTATAAGACTATTTTTAGTACATGATCTAGGAAGGTGGAGGGTTAGTATTTATGAGCGGGGTTAGTATTCTCATTACTGCTTATAGAGGAATTATTCTGCATAATTATTTTAGTAATATCACCTCTAATAACAACAGCTAGATAGACACCGGTATAAGGAATAATCGTTAGAGATCGTCCCATTCAGTGACCATCTCCAGCAGAGATGCCCAATTCTCTTGAGTCTATGGTCGTATATGGGAGATGGAGGGTTTAGTGGGATATTATGACTTTCTACTGTGCTGTAGTGTTGTATTATGCAGTACTCTAGTGGGGAAGATTGAACCAGCCGGAGCTGGTAATGAACAGCAAACGAGCATGCATCTGACCACCACACAGCATTTTCGGTTTTTTGGTTTCCAGTTTCAGTATTCCCTAACCCTAAAACCGTCTGCGGGAAAGGCTCGTTCTCGTCTTCTCGGGAGAAGAGAGAGCGAACAAGGCAAAGCCTTCTAACTATGTACTGAGCTAAGCAATTGGGAGCAAAGCCAACCGATAAAAATACCTTATAAACCGGGTTGTTACCGTTAGCGTCAATCCGTAGTCTCGGATGTCAAGGTGTCAATGATATTCCCCACATACCGGGGAGAGACAACACAGGTAAAATTACATACTTCCTCTCCACCACACGTAAGCCGGCTGCATCCGAAGATGCAATGAAGAAGCGCACCATTCGCAAAATATCCCTAAAAGCTACTCGCCGTTATTAGAGCAAGAACGTTTTGTCACCCCCAGCTTGACTTCTTGGCGTCAATATGTACAATAATCGTAGTGCTTCGGCCCCACATGATACCAAACTCTCAAAAGAAGCCACAAGCTGATGCCCGAGTCCTTCCAGGTAATGCGGGGAAAACCCCGTATTTTGACACGTGCGTTGCATGTAGGTCCACGGCATCTGAGTTTATAAGCAAAGAATCATATGCACTCACCAACCCAGATTCTCGCTGACTGGCAATTTTCATGATACAGTTTTCGGATCGAGTCCTCTCTCATTGCATCTGTAATGCACAATGTTACCGCCATGACGCCATAAATTATTGATTCTTGTTTGCCCTTAATTTGCTATCCTAAAATCGGGTCATTCTAGGGCAATGTCCGACGATTACGGTTAAGTCACTGCCAGTTCCAGTCGTCTTTATTTATGATTTCCTTCAATGACTTCCAAGTGTCGGCGACAACTACACCGAACTAAGCCGGGTCACTGTTTCTTCTATGTCTTCCACCAGAAAAAGCGCTTTCTTCGCAACAGATCACTTCGACTAGTTTGATACAGAGTTGGAAGACTCCCATGTAATGCGGGGTAGCCGAGGAGCAATGCAATAAAGCTTCACCGTTAGTTAGGCAGCTGCAGGACTCGAGAATATCAATCCTTGCCCTCTACATCATTGTTCCCGGCCCTCTGAAAATCTACTACCGGCAAGTGGGTGGCAAACCTCGTGGCCCGTCATCTTACTGGGAAAGCCTCAACTAAATCACAACGTCCCTGTGCCGTTGTTTCGTTTTTAGTAGTTACTGACATGGATTTTCTTGACTGTTGATTTTTACTAGCTGCACGCCTTTAGGCAACATTTTTTGAATATCTATATAACGAGCTGGAAAGGCCCAAAAAGAAGGAACTACTAGTCGTCATCAACACTTAAGAGTTGAATTTAACTTGCCTCATATCGCCATGCTTGTGTCAAATGCTCTCTTCTTCCTTAGCCTTGCCCTTCCAGGTGCATTAGGGGTTCCCTCAACGAGCTCTTTCAACTGGAAGACTTCCAAAGGCAATGGAGTCAACCTTGGCGGCTGGCTGGCACAAGAAGCCGTCATTGACCCTACCTGGTGGAGCCAATATTCTGGAGGCGCCTTAGACGAATGGGGCTTGTGTGCTCATCTCGGGACTCAGTGCGGCCCTGTCCTCGAACGGCGGTACGCGACATACGTCACCCCTTTGACTATTGACAAGCTCGCCGCCGCTGGCGTCAATGTTCTACGTATCCAAACGACCTATGCGGCGTGGGTGAACGTCCCGGGCGCCCAACTTTACTCCGGAGACCAGAAGCAATTTCTCAAGAACATTGCCACATATGCTATCAACAAGTATAATATGCACATTATCGTTGATGTGCACTCTTTGCCAGGGGGTGTAAATGGAATGGGGTTTGGTGAGGCCGAGGGTCATTTCGGCTGGTTTAACAACCAGACTGCTTTGACATACTCCTACAAGGCAATTGATGCCGTGATTGCTTTTGTACAAAGCTCTGGTTTCCCACAATCCTTTACCATTGAACCAATTAACGAGCCTGTGGACAACCCAAACATGATGTATTTCGGAACACCAGCGGCCCTGTCAGACGCAGGAGCCGCATGGACTTTGCAGTATATCAAAGGCGTTATCCAACGGATTGTTGCCGCCAATCCGAAGATCCCCGTGATGTTTCAAGGCAGCTTCAGAGGAGAAGCATACTGGTCACCTCAGTTCCCGGCAAACACCAACCTCGTTTTCGACGTGCACAATTATTATTTTGCTGGCCGTCCCACAGATTCCGATACTGTTTCTGCCGATATTTGCTCCGACGCAAAGGCTTCTGCAGGCGACGGCAAGTTCCCTGTCTGGATTGGCGAGTGGTCTATCCAGACGGCCAGCGATAACAAATTCGCAAACCGGAGAAAGAATCTCAATACCGGGTTATATGCCTTTAACAGATACACTCAAGGTAGTGCTTACTGGACTGCGAGGTTTTACGGCAACGTTCCTGTCGATGGCGAAGGAGTACAAGGTGATTACTGGAACTACGAGTCTTTTATCAACCTTGGATATATCAATCCAAGTGAGGGGGCTGCATATTGTACATAAGGCTATCAAGTTACCGCTCCCTGTGGGCGTAATGCTGCTTAGCAACGCCACTAACACAATACCGATTCTCCATACCTAGCTACAAGTCGATGCAGCCTAATTCATTTGAAGATCAGGCAATATAAGTATCACGACACAATCTGCGTACAATGCCCATCAAAACTATCTGTGATTTTGAGTTTTACATCAAATGCACCACCTAAAGTACCCACCTCTATAAAGTGCACTTTACCATTATAATAAGAATACTTCTAGACAGATAGTACGGTTAGGATAGGCATTAATTCTATAAACAGTGGTCTTCTACAATTGAAGTCACGAATACTTTAGAGCAGGTATGTTTACTGTTGTTGAGGTTTCCCATGTTCTGTCCGAGGCCCACACCGGCCCAGTCACAGCATATGGAAGAGCCAGTTACCCATTATTATCAAGATCATATGTGCTTCCATAAATGTTGCCTTTCTTGTGAGCGATACTTTAGCGCAGTTGTAAACCAATGGGGAATGCGGGGTTGGGCAAATGTTTCTGTGATATATTGCTGTCCCCACACACCGCTAGTCACTCCTGGATTCTCCACGCAATCCGTGAACTCCCAGACCATTTGGCATAACATTAAGAGAAATGTCGATGATTGCTGTTTACGTGATATGTGAGAGGGGGTTAGCAATTTTGTTCTCGGCGCGGTCGTCGGTACTGGGACGAAGTCAACAAACGCCAAGGAGCCTGAGGGAAACGACGGGAAAGGAGAAAATTGGATGGAAACACATTGTATTGACTTTCCAGCAGAAAGATGTGCTACATTTCTCGGTGTAAAGGGTAAATAAATAGCGAAAGCAAAGCCGAAAGTGTTACAGAGCTCATTTTCCGGTGTATCATCATGCCGAGTATTGCAAAACCCCCACAAGCCGCAGGCCAAAAACATATATCCCCCACATACCGCAAGGCCAGACCACTCTAGGAGCGAAAAGGAACAGCAACAACACAACTTTTCCCCGCAAAGTACGCTTCCATTCTACATCTACTCCACTCCTTCGAGAACGTGAAATGTCAAACTCCAATTCATATCCCTGCAAGGCTGTCTCCGTGTCTTTCTTTTAGGCATTGTTAGAGTTTGCTGCTATTGTTTCTGGCAGAAAGGACATTGGTGAGGCAGGCGTGCAAATGTTATAAGATCCAGGCCTCTCACCCTTCTCAAAAGTGAATATAATATTTCTGAGTTCCAAATCAATCAATCGACTGGCATCTGTAGTTCTCAGATTCAAGTCCTAAGGATAATTCTTTCCAGAAAGAAGAGAGGACGTTCCAGTAACGTGAATTATTTATCATGGGCCGTCTCGTAACAGGTGGCACCGCTGCATTTCTGGCCATCGGGGGTAAGTTTTCGACGGTGGTTCGTAGCTAGCACATGTTCTAATACGCTTCATAGGTTTTCTCTTCGGCTATGACAGCGGCATCATCTCGTCAACAATCGTACAGCCGTACTTCACGGCCTACATGGGGACGCCGAGTGCATCTGAGACTGGCGGCATAGTTTCATCCTTTACCGGAGGCGCGATCCCCGGAGCACTTTCGGTGGCCTGGCTCCCTGATCGTTATGGTCGTAAAATGACAGTCTTCATTGGTGCGGCCATTTCTGTTCTCGGTTGTACCCTCCAAGCAGCTGCTGTAAACATCCCAATGATGATTGCTGGAAGATTCATCGCTGGTGTTTCTGTCGGACTTCTCTCTGCTGTTGTCCCCATGTATTGTGTGAGTTTACATCAGTCCTCCTGTCCTAAACAAAAGTACTAAGTCCCCCGGTCAGTCCGAAATTGCAACCGCAGACGATCGCGGAAAGCTTAGTGGTTTGTTACAGTGGATGTTGTCTTGGGGATTCTTTATTGCACAGTGGCTCGGATATGGCTGTTTCAAGGTGAACAGCGACTTTCAATGTAAGCAACGCAATCTAAGTGTCGGATAAAGGTTTTTACTAAACACCGTCTCAACAGGGCGATTCCCGCTTGCATTCCAGGTAATTCCACCTGGAATCATGGCAGTTGGTATCTGGTTCCTTCAGGAGAGTCCACGCTGGTTAGTAGAAAAAGACCGACACGAGGAAGCTCGAGCGGTGTTGACTAAACTTCACGGCAACGGACTGAACGAAGAGTTCCTAGAGCTGGAGTACCGCGAGATCCGAGATACCATTGCAGCTGAAAAGTCCCTTTCAGTACAAACCTGGAGGTCTCTTATCTCGAGACCTAGCTGGCGAAGGAGATTAGCTCTAGGATGCGGCGTTCAAGCATTTGGTCAGCTTTCTGGCATCAACGTAAGTGTGGTGACTCCCTGATTGTCATAGCACGTCACTAATTCCCGCAGGTCATCAATTACTACGGGAATGTGATCTACAAAATACTTGGAATCTCCACCAGCACGTCTCTCATGATCGTCGGTATTTCTGGTGCTCTCTCTATTGTTTACTGTATGTACCTTTGGGCTTTGGCTCCTCGACCGATTTGGTCGCGTCAAACCCCTGCTTGCCTCGGCTGTTGGCTGTGGTCTCTCACTTCTTGTGAACGCCGTTCTCTCCCAGTACTACGTCGCTAGTGATGGGCACCAGACATCCAACGGAAACGCATTGCGTGCAATGGTCGCCATGAATTTTGTGTTCTCCTTCTTCTTCACCTTCATCGGCATCATCTCGTGGGTCTACCCTGCCGAGATCTTTCCCATCGAGATTCGTGCTAAGGGTAACTCAATCTCAACCCTTACCAACTGGTGTCTCAACCTCCCCTTTGCGCAAACCGCCCCAATCGCCCTTGAGAAGATGGGATTCAAGTTCTTCTACTTATTCTTCGTCTTTAATGTCATCGCCGCCTTATGTTATGCTTTCTTCTATCCTGAGACGAAAGGGAAGACGTTGGAGCAGATGGACGAACTATTCGGTGACCAATTGGTGCCTCATGCGCTTGAGGACTCTGCTGGCGCGAAGGCCACAATGAGTGAGAAGATGCACCATCTTTCGCATGTGGACGGTGCTGAATAAGTCTATCACAACTACTATTGCTTTAGCAAACGCTTTTGAATTCGACGGAGGGATCTTGTAGGATTAGCCCCCAATGAGTTAAATATATGTTCCGGCCCAACCGTGAACTGAGCTGGTTCATGAACCGGCCGGCCCGT
>JPJV01003717.1:0-11356 GCA_000750745.1 Pseudogymnoascus sp. VKM F-4281 (FW-2241)
GGTGGGGAGGGGAGGTAGGGAGGAGCTGGAAGGAGCTGCGCATAAGTGCAGTTGTGAGGCATGCATGGCCCACTGGCCAGTGCGCGATGTGCATTTCTCTGCTTGCCGCCCTGCTGCCAGCTTGCTTGCGTGTCTGTGTGCCTGCCCGTTCCCTGACTTCGCTCAAGGGCAACTGCCCATAGAGCCAGGTGGGAACCCGTATATATGGACCTAGCTGACCAGCCACCGAAATTGTTTGCCAGCTAGGCTAGGAAGTCATAGGAGTCATGTAGGTGCTTAACATGCTTATGTGTGTCCATGCATCTGCGCCCCAAGTGTCTCGAGCCTTTTCAGTCCCCAAGGTATTTGTGTGTGGTGTCCTGCTGATGGGCTGAGGCTGGTTGATGCAGTATGCAGTATGCAGTATGATGTTGATAGTAAGGAGAGTGGTTCGTGGTGTCTGCTGTTGATGGCAGATGCTATTGATGGCAGGGAGGCAGGTTGATGCTGATGGTGCTTCCCGTTGATGGTGTCTGTTATTGGTTCTGTTGGGTGGGTTGATGTTCCCGTTGTTAACGCTTCTTGCTATTGCCGCTGCCTGCTGTTGAAAATTTTACGAACTGAACAGACTCAAGGACTACCAGCTCACGAGCTGAAAAGATGCGTCTGTCGTTAAAGCTTCTTGCTATTACCGCTGCCTGCTATCGATGCTGCCTTCTGCTAGTTTTCCTGCTATTATGCTGCCTTTCTGTTGATGCTGCTGATGCGTCTATTGTTGGTTCTGCTGACGCTTCCTGCTGCTGATTCTTCTGGTATTGATGCTGCTGCTTTCGATGCTACTGCGTTTGATGCTACCTACTCTGGGCTCTAAGGAGGCGGTTGATGCCAACGCTGAAATAGAGGCGAAAGTTCGGTCATATTGTGATACCAGGGAGGTTATTCTTGACTGCGCGTTTGAATATATGGATTCGAGGTACTGTGGGTTCGTGAACCGATTGATTTGTGATCGGAAGGTAGGTTCCTGGGTTCGTTAAAAAGTTCGTGGGTTTTTGAGTTCGTGAGTTGGCCTCTGATGGATTCGTGAACCTGTTCGATTCGTTGCCTGGTTCGGCTCGTGAGTTTATTCAGTCCATGGGTTGGTCAGCCTGTGAGCCATTTCAGTTCGTGAACAGGTAGTCTTTGAATCTGTTCAGTTCGTGAAATTCTTGGAGCAAACTACTCGTGGCGAGATGATGGATTCGTGAGCTGGTGGATGGGACAGCTCGTGGCTTAGGAGTGTAAGTGAGCCATCCGGCGACAGATGGAAGGCTCTCCTCGAAAACGGCGTGAGGCAATAGACAAATACAACTTTACGACAAGGAGTGGGCTGGTGGTTACTTACCCCTCAGTCGGATTCTGGGACACATGCGCGGACGGGAGGACGGACGGGAGGACGGGAAGGTCCACACGAGTCAAGGGGTGACAAGGTGCCTAGGGCTACCACATCCCGACGCCCTTCTGGCCTATCCAATCCGAATCCATCTACTCCATCGCGGCTATCATTGGCTCGATCACTTGCGTGGGTGACGGTACTGATAGAGAGTGCACATGCGCGCGCATACGAGAGTGGAGGGAGATCTCATTGTGGATGTGGCGGCTAGTGAGGGACAGTTGATGGCTATATACGGCGCCCATAGATGTAAATACATACGGCGCCCAAGAGAGGGAGTTGATACAAAGGTATGGGTATGTGATGGTGGGGGCTCTACGAAGGGGTACTCTATTGGGGAGTTATAAAACGATGAAAAGACTCATAAAGCGAGAGCTGGATATTGGGCTTGCAAAAATGCAAATACATAACGAAGGCATGCTTTTAAAGGATGGGAGCCGATGAAAAGGGGGACGCGCATGTAATGTTTGTGCGACAGTTTATTCCTCCTTCCTCGTCCCGCGGCTACATATGTGCATTTCTATTTCTGTGCTCCATATAAAGATCAAATTTCGAATATTAAATCTTTTGGATGAGCTAAACAGTACTCTGTTCTATAGAATATCTATAAAGCCAAATCTAGACACGTGGGTGTCCTTCGGACGGCAGATATCATATCCTTTTAGTAAGGTTGGTCGTCGAGAAAAGGCAAACAGGGGTTCGGTCGTGCGTATATTCGGGACATCCGGTACCCCCCCCTGAGAGGGACCCTTAATCCCAAGTTTAAATATAACATCGCCTCTGTTATTCTTATATTGAGGTTCGGCCAACAGCTGGTGATGTTCTTACACCGAGGTTCCACTATATTGAGTGGGGAGTGGCGGATTGTGTGTGCAGGAAACAAGAAAAGGCATAGACTCGACGAACGAGATTGGATGCTGATAGATGATAAATGCTAGAATTAAAAAAATTCACGATAAATTTAGATACTACAATACAACATGGGTGCTTTCAATGGCGTTAATTTAGGCCAGATGACTATGAGTCTATTCTGAAGGTAGTGTTATTGATGTTATTGATGGCTGATGGGCCAGCTAATATGGGGATCACGAGATTCTTATAAAAAAAATTTGGCACATTTGAATATCCATTACATTAGAATTCGCACTATCTATATATCCCGTTCCTCTATACACTATCATCCACCGCTAATATGGGATCCCATTCGTCATCAGCTGGAACTGATCGTACACGCCCGTACTATAACTATTATGGCTCCTCCGCACTAGGCTCCGCACAAATATCGCGGCGTCGCGCTCGCTCTTCTCCAGCACGAATCGCTCTCGGAAGTGCTTGATGCTCTCCGGCTTGAAGCATGGTAGCCCACTATCGAGCATTAGTCGCACGATGCGGCACAGCGCGTCTACGTGCCGCCGCGCGGCTAAGAACGCTTTGACGCACAACTCCTCGAACCAGCGATAACTCTGAGTGTTCGACGAGCCACCCATGACGGCCACCATCTCGGCCGTGAGCTTGAAGGGTGCGCGCTCGAAGCGGACGCCTCCGGGCGCGATGTCGAAGCAGAACCCGAAGTCGATGTGGATGAGGTGGCCGGCGTCGTCAAGCATGATGTTACCGTTGTGGCGGTCCTTGAACTGCAGCAGGAATGAGATGATGCTGTACGCCGCGAGAGATTTGACAAAGTTGCTACGCGCGGCCTGGAAGCGCACGCTGTCCGGCGTGCCGTACTTGCTGACGAAGTAGTCGTAGAGGCCGTTGACAGCTTCGCGCCCGAGCATGTCGCGCGATACCGAGTTGGGGAGCACCTCAATGATGCCGCATCCGGGAGCGGTGGCAGTGACACGGTAGGGGAAGACATATACGTCGAGTCCGACATTGCTGAAGATGCCGCGGAAGGCGGCGATCATCTGTAGCGCGAGCACGTCCTGTCGACAGTCGTCGCCGACCTTAAAGATCACGGACTGCCACACCTCGATGCTGTTCTCGGGGACTCGCTTGCGCGGGTCGGCCGCCTCGAGCATATCCTCTGTGTCCTCCATTTCAGCGCCGATATCTTTTTTGACGCGGAAGGTAGCCATATACGGCGCCTTTGCATGACTCTGTAGCGGCTTGCCAGACTTTCGATCGATGCCGATAACAACACCGTCGGGGTTAATAGGGAGGTAGACACCGACATCAACCTTGATTTTGCGCAACTCTTCTTCGATCTTCTGTTTCTTCTCGGGCTTCGGTCGCTTGATGAACGGCTTCAGCTTACCCGAGATACTCGTTACCTCATCGAAGAACCTGAACTCGCGTTCATAGAAATCCCTGTCTGGTCCAGTGAAGCAGCCTATCATACGGCTCATCACATGGTCGAGTGTTGGCTTGATGTCATCAGGCTTGAATAAATTAGCGTTTGTATTCCTTCTGGGCGGAGATCAACCTACAAATTGAGAGTCCTCGTCCTTGTAACTGTTCGCCTTCATATTCCATATAATCTGATGGGCAAACAGTTGTGAGAACTGGGCAGTCTCCACAATGTATCTTTCCACGTATCCCAGCGTATCATAGCGCAGTGATTGCACAATCTGAGGCACATAGAAGAATGCCACCTCAACACTATGGCTTTCCAGTGCGCGCATAGCATATTGAATGATGAATGGATTATCGCTAAATGAAGGCAAAAAGTACGTGACTGCTGTGATAGGATTGACTGGGACCCAAAACAACAGGTACTACAAACTGTTAGTAATTCTCTAGACAATTCAAAGAAGGTACACACCTTAAGCTGCCACGTCAAATCACTCTGAAACTCGCGACCCATAAGGATATTCAAGCCTTCGGGGTCATCAATGCCCCTCAGCGGATCAGCCAGCAATAGTTTACGCACGTCGGTGTGCACTCTCGCAGAGTGAAATCTTGTAACCAAGCTAATTGCCAAAGAACTGCTGACAAACCACGCAGTCTTTACAAGGCCTGCAAGCATAGCCTCTGAAGGTTCAGCGTGCTGCGAGGCTTTCCCCTCGGCAAATGGGTCAAGCCAGACCCGAAGCCTAGATTGCTCGTTCTCCAGTAGGACGAAAAGTAACTCTTCCTTGTCCATCAGACGTTTGAGAGTGGTAGGGTTCTTGGCCCCTATGTGCCTCACGCTGTCAAGGCCGGCAGCAACGTCGGATAGTAATTTGGCTTCTGCCTTGAGCTGCAAGCGGTTCCCGCCAAATGTGAAACATGGCGCGAAGGAGAACCAGCTCAGGGCAGCGGATAACATCTGATTCTTGAGACGATACTGGGCAGCTGCAGTTAAAACAGTGCCATGTCTCAGGACTTTTAGACTAAGCATGACGATGTTAAATCGCAGTTCTCGCGACAACGGGTGCCCCGTCGAATGCATCAACCCATTAAGAGTGGCTTGGAGCAGCCTAACAAATGTTTTTTGGGTGTGTGGGCTGCATAGGCGGGTGGCGTTGAAATGGCTGGCAAGGAACTGAAGCAAGCGTGAATGCGGAGCCAGGAGATTCTGGGCATGCTGCTGCTTCTTGTGCAATGTATCTTTGTCACTAGGGGCGTATTCTTTCCTGATAAAGAAGGGATCGGGGTGCCTAAAAATGTCAGCGCGTCTCATATCACATGGCAGTCTCATTCTCTTACTTAAACTCGTCATTGAAGACGCCCTTCTTCATGTGGATCGTATTCTCCCACTGCTGGGCAATTTCCATGATGATTCTCGATCCCATTCTTGGGTTTTCGTTGATCACCCCCTGCCATAGAGATATTCCAAGCTTTATTGACTGCTTGCTAAAGTGCACAAAAGGAATGCCAACAAGGTGCTTGACAACAGCAGCTTCGTCACCTTTGGCGCGGCATAGGAATGCCGCGGCCCGTCTGAGCATGTCACGCAGCTCAGATATTGGGATAAATTTCCCTTTCCGCATTCGTGCGTCCAGGAAATTGAGCACCGTGAGAGCATCAGCGTGTTCTGTGCCGAGACCCTCCACCAAAATAGAGCTACGGCTGCTGGCGACCTTCATAAAGTTGGCCCACTCAGCATCATAATCCGGAAGGCCTTCCGCATATCTGTACTCCTGACGCGTAGTATACTGGGCAACAAAGTCGGAGACGGCATTTATTTTGGCGTCCCCGTGGCGATCGATAGCGCCAAGTCGTTGATCGGTAACTGGAATCATGCCTCCCATTTCGGCTGCAAATGATCTCCCAAGTGAGATGTGGCCGTATGCTCCGTCATCATCGTATTCAGATAGATATGTCTGCAAGAGTCCCTTGATATCCAGGGGCGCAATGTTGATAACATTCATCACCCATACCTTGGCCTTCTTGTAGATGGTGTTCAGTGTTCTACCTCTAAACTCGAAGTTATCTCCGAGCTGTATTGTGACGTTACTGCGCGCGGAGGTGTAGGATGACTTCCACTCGTATTCATCCGTCTCAGCCTCCAAACAGCTTATCCACATGAGTGATAGTAGCTCAAGAAGAGCAAAGAGCGATGACCTTTGACAAAGCGCTGACGTGACATTCACCAGTATTTTGTCGGCGCACGCAATAGCTGCCTGCTGAACCCTTTCAATGCGGTGGCAACAGCCGCAGAAGATAGAAACAAGTTGCTCCGCTACGCACGGCGCTGAAAAGGTTGGGTTCACGCCTAACATGGCCTTCCGTAGGTATGTATCTACCACAGACATAGTGATAGCCTCCATAACACTACTCATATTGCCTGTCCTCATGCCAGGTTCAAGGAAGTAAATCATGGCCTTTGTACAGTCGCCGGAATCGGCGCGTAGTGTCTCGACAAGGTAGGCTGTATGCAAGAATATGGTCTTGCGATAACTGAGGCTGCGTATCTCACCTGCCTTTGAAGGAATTAATGAGGTTAGTCGTTTCTTCTGTATAGCCTCATGCTCCGAGTTCATGCCTCTTCGGAGAACGCTATTAAGTTCAATATCGCTTTCCAGTTGCTCTCCCCTCTGTTCCGTAACCAACGGCTTGGAGTTCACGGCCAGGATGCGGAGTTCATCGAGATATTGCCTGCCCCTTTCGGTGCAAGTAGTAAAGCCATGAACAACCATATTGAACCAAGCGTCCCGCACGAGTGCCCAGATGTCATCGTCAGTAGTTTCATCTTCGCCGAGGTTATTAGCCGACATCAACAATGCCAAAGGCTGAACCAGTGTCCCAATCTCCCTAGCTGCACTCTCAACGTCCGACTCGCGGGTGTGGTGTAATTGGTACACATCGCCTCGGCTGACGATTGTTTCAAGGAGATACTCAAAATAAATGTCGTAAGCCGATGAACCCTTCTTCAGAGTTGAAGAGAGATAATTCCTAGTTTTCAACAAGGCGGCCAACATGCTCTCGTCTTCGTCCAGCAATGCCTCTTGGGTTAACCTACTATACAGTTTGAGGAGCGATTTCAACTCAACCGGGGACCCCGTTGACGCAAGAACTGCTGCTTCGTAAATGATGGCCGCATCGACAGCAGTATCGATTTTGGTGATTTTCTGGAGGAGCATACTTTGAGCAAGCGCCGTTATTTTGTCATCAGCGCAGCTCTCGGCTATGACACGAATGGATTTGATAACATTTCCATATGCCACAGCAATCTCTAGTTCACCCGCGGCAGCCAGGGATATAGCACTGCCCGTCTGCTTTAAACCGTAAAACGCAGGGTTACTGCTGTGCCCATTGGCTGTCTCGCCTCTAGCTTGGGTTGCGACAACCCTTTCCGTGCTTGTGATGGGTGTCAGGACATTTCCAAGCGAATAAAGAGTTGTTATCACAGCATCCTCGGAGAGTAATCGCAGCACAAAGGCCAAGCAGGTCGATGCTACGGCAACGGTATCGCCTCGAGGTGAGCCTTGCACGATGAAGCGCGGGAGTATTCTGCTCATATTTGGCGCTAGGCTAGGGCAAATCTGCGCAACCAATGCCATGGAACGAAGAACAACATTTGCCAATGTTTGATCGGCCATCTGGATTGGATCAGAAAGAGTTTCTTCCAGCCAGACCATAAGGCTCTCCGCATCAGCCACATCGTCATTCAATGTGACGCAGTTAAGATAGCATGTCAACGCACCCGCCTTTACAGCAAATGCAATTCGCTGCTGCCATGCAGAGCCGATTCGGAGGTAGTCGGCGCCATCCTCCAGCTTATTCATCTCCTCAGTAGCAAATTCTGCCATCGTGTCGATGCTTGTTAATGAATCCTCTGCAGTGTGAGATGTAAGCGGCCGAGGCACCGTGTCGCCCATCATTAACTCAAGGATGCAGTTGTCTCTGAGAGTTTTCGTATCCGTGATAAGGAGAGACGATGTCGCGACCAAAAGCCACATAAAGCTTCGCTGCAGCAACATAGCCCCAAGCGGGCGACCTGTAGCAGCATAGTGCCGAACATGTCTCTTCCACTCCTTTACCTCACGATTTGTAGAATGGTAGTTGCGGATCCTCGAGAATGCAGTCTCGACGGCCACCAGGAAATCCTCGGAAAGAACCCTCTTCACCACTGTAATCAAGGCCAGCCTTTCACCGGCCGTCCAAAAGTTTGCTTGTATCGTGGCTGCATCAAGGAATCCTAGTAGGGCGATTGCCACTCTGGCAACATTGATCGCATCCTCAACATCCCCAATGTCCTCCTTTCCGGCCGCAAATCCCTGTCTTGAAATGACTGCTCTCGCAGTGTATTGGCATCTTTCGAGATATGCGGTAAAGTTATTGGATATGGCGTTCTGTAAACCTGGATGGTTTATGCCCAGCGACAAGAGGGCGCTGGTGAGGTTGAAATTCAGCGACTCGATGGGTGACGGCTCAATCTCCCTGAAAAAGGGTGAGGTAACGAAAATCTGCGTGTGCGCTTCGAGGGTATACGGCGCCAGCTGTGCAGCGAGCCTCTCGGCACTTTGGTAATCCTGAAGAAGCGGCGCAGCTTTGCAGAGTGCGAGTAGGACTTCGAATTCTCTAATGTTCTGGAGAGAGCAGGTCAGTTCGTGTCGCAATGTGTGCCTAGCTGTGAATTGAGTAATGTACCATGGCCACTCCCCCCAAGGGGACACTATTATCCTCGTCGGCATAACCATTGAGTCCCGCCTTCGAATTCGAACGAGAAGGGAATATGTTATAGAGTCGCTCCAAATCGGGGTTGCCCTGAGACTTTCCGGACGTCACAGAAAGCGCTGCAATTTTCTGCAGCGCCTTGCGCCGGATACCTCTAGCCCGCCTATTCCCCATAATTAGCATTAATTACTTCAAGATGAATCAATCGTCACTCACGTATCCATTGGTAGAATAATATCCTCCAAGGTTGACGGTTTAAGCTAACGTGTTGTGGTCCGCCATAAAGGGTCCCCAAACTATAACTTGGTCCTGCCGAACGCGACTTTCAAGGTCACCGTAGGAGCTTGGTACCCCTGCCGCGATTACAACAGCAGGCAGCTTTGGCAACGCAACCTAACCTCATCATATCATCAACAGCTCCAGCAAAGCCACATTCACGACCCATTACATCCACAACCCAATTCTCGTCACCGATCAGTCCCAATAAACGCACCTGACAATTCAGTTCCAACTCGCTCGCCCAAGATGGCAGCCATGTTCAGCCAGAACCCTGTGATGAACGGGCCCAACTACTCCTTCAACCAGTCGGCCGCCCCATCCTCCGCCGCAGATGGCTACAGGCAACACCGCTTCGACCCGTATGTTCTCTCCTTCCATGGTCACACAAGTTCAAACTGACGTCCCCTCTCACAGATACACCGACAACGGCGGTTCGACTCTCGCCATTGCAGGCGACAACTTTGCAATCCTCGCAGGCGACACCCGCTCCACGTCCGGCTACAACATCAACACCCGCTACGAGCCCAAGGTCTTCAAGATCGGTGGAACCGACTCGACACAGCGCGACGCAACGCTGATTCTCTCCGTGGTCGGCTTTGCGGCCGACGCCAACGCGCTCAAGGAGCGCCTCGACACAGTCGTCAAGCTGTACCGCTACCAGCACGGCAAGGCGATGACGGTCAAGGCGGCGGCGCAGCGATTGTCCATCATCCTATACCAGAAGCGCTTTTTCCCGTACTACGCGCACGCGATTTTGGGTGGTCTGGATGAGGAGGGCAAGGGCGCCGTGTACAGTTATGATCCCGTGGGCAGCTACGAGAGGGAGCAGTGTCGTGCAGGTGGTGCGGCGGCGAGCTTGATTATGCCATTTCTGGACAGTCAGGTGAACTTCAAGAACCAGTATGAGCCGGGGAGTGGCGTTGGGCATAACTTGAAGGAGAGGGAGAGGGTGTTGCTGGGGAGGGATGTGGTGGAGGATTTGGTGAAGGATGCGTTTGACAGCGCGGTGGAGAGGCATATTGAGGTTGGTGATGGGCTGTTGATGATGGTTATTACGAAGGATGGGATTGAGGAGATTTACAAGCCTCTCAAGCAGGATTAGGGAGGGAGAAGGACGGGGTTGGCGTTTTCTAGACCTGGCACGAGTATGGGAGTAGAGCAGCGTGTATACTATAACTTCATAACGGTGTTATATGGTTTGACTAGGCACTGCTTTATTGACTGGGTTTGACCGTATGGTTACGGTGATATATCTGCGCACAGTCACTTAGAAGCGTATAAGACTCCTTGGTAGTATAGGCACTACACACTTGCAGAGATAGAGCCCGGTATAATCTTACAGGTTACTCCTAAAACCTACGAATTATACATATAATATAGGAAAGCTGAGATGTGAATGTAAGATTAGTAGAGGAGTAGGGAAGCAAAGGGAAGGGCGACCAAGGTATGTGGGTGGAGAGACAACACAGAAATATGAGCGGGGAGGAGCTATAGGGACGGGAACAGTAAGGGAAGCACTATGTGGCAGAAAGTAAATATATAGGCTATGTACTCTCGAAATTTACAATCCTGTCTAGATTATAATCTACCGCTTCTCTATTTGCAGCAATCACTTCAGAATCGAAAACTGTAAGTTTGGCTGCTAGTAGTAGCACTTATCATAGGGAGTGCATAGTCGAGTCATTCATGGATTTAAAGCAATATAGAGAGGTATATAAGGATTATTTATGTACCTTTGGAATTGCGCATTTCTTGTTATCGAGTGTGCCGAATGAATAGATTTATACAGGCAGTAGCCATAATCATTAAAACTAAAACATTATATACCGGCCTCATCGCAATCGCTATAAGCAAGACGTGAATAAACCTCCATCGCCACCCCCTCTTCCCCTTATTCCCCCCATCACCACCCAAAAGAAGCCACCGTGAGGTAAAAGAAACGCTGTGTATATCACCCAGCAGGTGAATGGGTATTAAAACAAATTTCTGCAACCACTCCGCATCAAAGCCAGTCGCTGCTCAAACCACGCCAACAAAATAAAAAAAATAAAACAAAAGCAAAGTAGAGAAGCATATACAAAGCTCCAACGCGCAAATACCTAGGCGCCAGACTTACCACTACCACCACCATCGCCCTTCACTTCTTTGCCTTCCCCTCCCCCGCCTCAACCGTATCATCCACCCTATCCTCCGCCTCCTCCCTCTCCTCCCTCTGCGCGCGCCCACTATGTCTGAAGTTGCGAATCGCGGCCTCCGGATCCTCAATCGCCTCAAACACGCGATCCTTCTTACTCTTCTTCCCCGCCGCGCGCTCATCCATGCTCTCCTCGTCGCTCGAGCTCCAGCCGCCGTCGCTGCCGCCCTGGTAGACCTGGATCTGCTCGCCCTGGCTCTTCTTGGTCTCGCGCTGCTCCTTCTTCATGCGCTGCAGCTTTTCGTCTGAGCAGGGCTTGGCAACGATCTTGAGGCCGGGGAGGTTGGCTTCGAGGAAGGCCTGCAGCTTGGGGAGGACCTTGCCGTCGGGGCGGTAGGTACCGCTGTCGTTGTCGATTACGAGCTCGTAACTGGCGGGGTCTTTGGGGGGAGGGGAGTGGGGAGGCCCGCCTTCGATGTCGTCGGCCGGGT
>JPJV01003718.1:0-11405 GCA_000750745.1 Pseudogymnoascus sp. VKM F-4281 (FW-2241)
TATTGGGTGGGGGATATGGTGTGGGAGAGGTCAAGGAGGCGGCGGCAGATTGGGCAGTACGAGGAGTGGTCTAGGACGCGTTGGAGGCATTTTCGGCAGAAGGTGTGGCCGCAGGTCGTGGTGAGAGGGTCTAGATAGATGGCGTAGCAGATTTGGCAGTCGAACTCGCTGCGGATCTTTTCCTTGACTGCATCAAGAGTCGTTGCATCGAGGTCTTTGGAGTCTCCTATCACACCAGAGAGGTGCTTGTATGCGACCTCCGAATCGTGCTGGAGCTCGCCCAGCTCTACCATCTTGTATGTTGCTATCAGCCGGCCACCTGGCAAAGCTCTACTCATTGGTGATCGGCCCCTCAGACTGGCTATTCCGGCAGCTGCCCATTCATCCTTCTCCTCGAGCAGTATCGGCGCCTCGCCTATGACCGGTCGAAACTCGTCCATGGAGATTTTAGCCTGTGCTACGACTTTTGACAGCGTAACATCCATGCTACAATCCCCCAGCGCGTGACTCCTCGAACATTCCGAGAATGGGCAATCAATCCCCTGCATCCGCGCCGCGGTCGCTGGATACGTTATGTTCTGCCGCGTATGTATCTCCGGAAGACACTGCTTGCACAGCGAGTTGCCACACGGCAGCGTCATAGGTTCGCGAAGTGGCAAAGAGCATTGCGCGCACTGCAGCAGCCTCACGATACGCCGCGCATCCTCGAATCCGCTGAGCGGTGGTTCGTCAGCCTCATCGGCGGGCGTGGCTATTGGGGTTGGTGGTTTGGGCTCCGCTGGACTGTCCGCGGAGGACGCGAGGGGCACAGAGCTGGGCGGCACAGCATCATCGCTCTGTTCGGACATGAATTTGTGTTTGGCCGAGCGCGCTCGGTACAGAGGGAATAGGTCTTGCGCCTTGCGCCGGCGCGAGAGTTATTCGTGTCCTAGACCAGCTTCTCGTATTCATTCATATATTCATAGAAGAGAGAGAGCGCCTCGGTATTGGTCTTGGCGTCGCGGAGTGGATATGACGTTTTGGTGGCTTGTGCGACAATGTTTTACCCAGATCCGGGAGGAGATCGACGATATTATCAGATTGTTTACATCGAGGCTCAAAGACACTGGTAATACGTCAATTCCAACGTTGAATTTTGCAATAAATAAATCGAAAAAGGCGAAGGGTATAGTACTATGCCTAAGCAGTAGACCAATTGTTGATCGTCGTCTTCGTCGCGCCGGGAGATTAAGGGAGGCGATGATCATGGATTGGGTTTAAGCTCTCAGCTTCACTTCATCCCGTTATGCATTCCAAGCCCCCTAATGCAGATTCTGTCTCATCCCCCTTATTTAATTATATGCCGTTTTCTGAGATAGCTCAACAATAAAGCTACAGGTAATTACACTTATCTACACTGTTTTACATTTAACGTTTCGAGTACATCTTTCAAATGATTACGTGATTGCTGTGGGATGAGTTAATAGCGTCAATTGCAATCTAGATAGCGAAGCCACAGATCCGAAATAAAGCTAGCTCACAGCCCAAAAGCATATAATCAGCCAGTCGACGACCCTGATGTACCTTAATTATGGCCTGTCGTCTCTTGCTACTATCTGGACTGCATCTTATTGTGGTACCTTATTGCTTTTAGTCTCTCGTAGCCTTTGGGCTATATAGTTAGCTTCCTCTAAGTGCACAATGGGGCCATATAATAAATTACACTTGAATATCCAACAGTCACAGTCCAGGAGCGTTGTTAATGAATTGGGCTCATTGTCTTCATTTCTCTAACGTATTCGCAAGCAACTATCGTTGCTCAATATTCTCTCTGCATTAATGTAAAGTGAGGCCATGATTGCCACACCCCTCGAGTGACCCATATCTGAGCGTCTGTAAATCTCGCAATGAACTCTCTGTTTTCCCCTATTCTCCCATAATAATTCTCCCAGGGTATTTCCTCCAAATGCAAGCCATGAGCATGAATAACGCATTCATGTGGCCAAACTCCCAAACTCCTATTCATTTAAAATCATCTCTCAACTCCCATCTTCCCCTCGCATTCACTCCATTCGGCCGCTTGATTTCCGCAACCTCATCCAACATCGCCTTGAAATCAGCTGTCTGCTGGGGAGTCCTGCACATGTTCCCAAAATGTACCACGAGCATCTGGGACGGGACGCTTCCACCTTGGATGCGGATGTAATCTCTAATCAGCTTCAAGAAATCCTTGCCCTTCGGTCCAGTGGTTGGTGTACCGCTCCTCGAGCTTCCAGGACTGCTGCGAGCGGAGCCAGGACCTTGTCTCTCATTCAAACCCTGCAGTACACCCGACGCACCGGGGCCTCTGCGTCTCGCCGGGGCAGGTCGCCCGGCTTCGCCGACCTGGCCAGTCCAGGTAACTGTGCCAATGGGGACATTTCGTGCCTCTTCTCCGGATCTGCGGAGTTCGGCTGCTGCTTCCGCTGCGATGCGCTTGGCTTCGCGTTCGATCATGCCGCGGTCGGCCTGGACGACGCGCTTGCCGTTGATAATCTTGTCGTGCTGGAGGACGGAGTGGACACCTGAGCGAGCAAAGATGCCTTCCATGATGCGAGATTCTTCTGTGGAGATCTTGCCTTCGTCTTCGTCGTGGAAGTCTTCCATTTTGGCGATTCCAATGAAGTTGCCCACCTCGTCACGCTCAAGATTGGATGGAACTTTGCCGTCAGTGGATGCTAGGGGATCCGTGACTTCCTCTGCAATGAGGTTCTGAGCAGTCACGCCGTTGGTGATTTGAGACCCTGCGTTTCTTGGTGGAATATCTTGAGAAGGCATTTTGCTCGTGCCGTCGTAATCTAAAACCGGTTCCACTTCTCTCTTAAATTTCACTTCTGTCCCCTTAAATATCTCCCCCGTCTCTGTAGTACTGTCCTCTGACGATCCAAGAGTGAAAAGGTCATAAAGGTCTTTCATATGGAACGTCTGGCGTTGCTTGGGGTCTTTCAAAATCTTGTCAGCCAGAAACTGCTTGAAAATCTGTCGATGATAGATCTTTTCTTCGATCGTTCCAGCAGTCATCAGGCGATAAATCGTAACTTCTTTCTTTTGTCCAAGGCGCCAAGCTCTCTCGCGTGCTTGGACATCGGTGGAAGGATTCCAGTCAGGATCAAAGATGATCACACGATTGGCCCCGGTCAAGTTCACACCAAGACCGCCCACCTTTGTGGTAAGGAGGAATATGTTGATATCCGGGTTCTCGTTGAAATTAGTGACCATAGTTTGGCGTTCCTTGATGGGAGTTCCACCATCCATACGCAAATACGTAAACCCACCCAGACTCTTCACGAAATCTTCAATGATGTTTAGCATCTGCACGCCCTGACTGAAGAGGAGTATCTTGTCGCCTTTCGCCTTCCACATCGTAATCAAGGCCTTGACGACTTGCATCTTGCCAGATTTGTTTGGATTTCCCCACTTGTACCCAGCCCTGTTCCTTAATCGCGGCTCCAAGAGATCTGGGTGGTTGCAGACCTTGCGCAGAATATCGATTCCATACAGTGACTGTCTCGTGCGGTTGAGAATTGATACCATCTCTTCCGATTTTAAGAACTCCTCGTAGGCTTCTCTCTGGGGCTTTGTGAGCTTGCAAAAGAGCACCTGCTCAGTCTTCTTTGGGAGGTCAGATGCAACATCTGCCTTCAACCTTTGAATGAGATAAGGCCCGATGGCCTCTTTCAAAGTTTCGGCGCATTTTTCAGCTGTCAGAATTTGAAGATTGGTTGCATTTGCATAGCCGCCAAGCTTGATGGGTATCTCAAACTGATTGCGGAAGTTGACCAAAGTTCCAAGACGCATCGGGTAGATGAAATCAAACAATGACCAAAGCTCAATCAAGTTATTCTGCAGTGGCGTGCCGGAAAGGATAATACGGTTTGGGGTTTGTAGCTCCTTGCAATAGATGGTGACAGTCGTGTTTGGGTTTCGAATTTTGTGACCCTCGTCCAGCACAGCGTAGCCCCATTCCACAGGGACGAGTAGGTCGCCGTATGTTTGAAGACCGGCGTAGGTCGTGACAAGGACGTGGCCTTGCTTCACAACACGGTCCACAATGCGCTTTGCTGCCTTTTTGGCCTTTGGCTCTTTCTTTCCCCCACGGGTTTGCGTGATGACTTCATCCTCATCTTCAACGCGACTCTCTTGGCGAACGTTTAGCATCCCACTCCCAGAGGTGTGCAATATGGATACCCGGAGTGCAGGCCACCACCTGTGAAATTCATTCACCCACTGTTGAAGAACTGTGGCAGGGGCCACGACAATGACGGGTTTGTTGAGTTGTTTGCTGAAATGGAGTGCTGCTATGAACGAGACAACTTGAATTCTGATCATAGTTAGACCTGTGGTATCAAGCAAAGGGACGGGTATACATACGTTTTTCCAAGACCCATCTCATCTCCTACAATACCGCCGACTTGGGACGCGTACAGTTCGCCAAGCCATTGCACACCGGTCTTCTGGTAATCATATAGAGCTGGATAAATATCTCCAGGGAGCCTCAAGTCATTCGGCAAATGGTGGTCTGGCGCATCAGGACTTCGCTTGAACCATTCCTCTTCTCCGTCGTCAACATCTGCCGCCTCTCCAAGTTTCATGCGACGAGCCCGGCTGCGCTTAGCCACCCAGTTCTTTAGTCGTTTCTGGTAGTCGGCCTCGTTGCCATCGTCGACAACTTTTTCTATCAGATCCTTTGCTTTGGCTTTTCCTTTGGCCGCTTTCTTGACGGCTTGGCCAATATCAATAACGCCCTCGTCATCCTCCTCTTCGTCGTCGCCAACAATGAAATCCCCATCAGTTATATCTGGTGTGTAATCCGAGTCGGCGCCTGGAGATTTCCGAGGTCTGGCAGAATCAGGAATAAAATCTCCATCGGATGCTTCAGCTGATGTTACAGCACTGCCATCTCCAACGCGGCGCCTTTTATGAGGACGTGAAGGCCCAGCATCCTCATCGGTTGGACTGCTGACCTCACTGATATCCTCAAAACCAGGCTTTCTTAAATATTGATGAGACCGTGGCTCTGCTGACTGATCACCAGTCACTTCAGTAAGCTCGGCTGCCTCTTCAGCCTCCATCAAAATCTCCGTAAGCTCTCCTTTGGGCCCCTCGGTGGGTCTACTTTCCATCCTTGAAAATGGTGTAATCTTGCCAGTCCTGATGAGAAAATCGCGCTGGCTTTCATTAGGCATTCGCCTATTAGCGGTAGAACCTTCGCCATCGTTCTTGTCTGTATCGTCTTGTTCCACATGTCGCAGTTGAATTCGCTCTTGGGACTGAACGATGTCATTATTGAGACCAGCCACTTTCTCATCAATATCCGCAATCTCGTCCCTAATTGCCTTCTTTTGTGTCGAGGTTGTGGTAATCAGGTCCAGGCGTCGTAGCTGTTTCTGCTTCTGTTTCACCAACCTATCCCTGTTGGTAGTCGCCCTCTCAATCCTCTTCTCATCTCTCTCATCCTCTTGCGCCACCAGTGCAATATTCGCCCGAGCCGTAATGTCTCTCTGTATGTCTTCCTGATTGCGAATACCTTCTGTCAGATTCTCCAGAATCGCATCCATGGTATCGCCAGGGCTTGTAGTTCCATCGGCTTCGTGTGGCGCATGAGGAGGAGTGGTGGTAGTAGCGTCTGCCTCGGCAGTCGTAGTTTTGTCATCGTCACCAGTGCTCGTAACGCCCTCCGAGGGCATATCCTGCGACGGATGATTCGGCTCAACATCCGCCTCTGCGGTGGAGTTGAGTGGCATATTTGCGGAACAATTATTGCATAAAAGAAAGATTCTTTATGTTCGAAATCTGAGGTTGGAACCCGAGGCTGAACTTCTTGTCGGCAGTCTTCGAGAAGATAAATGGGAAATCTTGCTTGGTGGCGTCCAAATGCGAAAGCAGTATAAGTGTAAAGCATCTGCTTAGTATTGTATCGTGTAAATGTAAAGAAATATTGAAATTATGAAGCAAAGAAAAGGTGATATCGAGGGTTGGAACCTGTTTTGGAGTCAGTCAGAACCAGAATTCCTCAGATGGCCAGGCTACGACCTTCAGCCTGGCCACTAGGACCCACAACAGGCCATTGTGACAAAATTAACCAATCACAAGCTACGACGATTACACTCAATACCTCACTGGGCCATTGACAATATGTACGAGCAAGCAACCTCAATACAGACAAGTACACTTTTTCTTTATTCTATAGTGAGAACAATGAGAAGAAGCCGAAGATTCGGTATTTAATACAGCCACACTTTAACGTCACATAAACGATTATTGAGATATTGGCAACAGCACCTTCTACTTTGGGAACTTCGCCAGCCTCATTCTCAGAACAACGCTATCGAAGTTCAACGAAGAGTGAGAGACTTTTAAGTTGCAATAAGTAAAATAGGTAACTCAAGTGATAAAGGCAGAGTCATGTGACTGATAATCGTGCGCCGTTGTTGGCTTGACTACTGTACAAGCACATGAAATGATTCGGGATTGGCGCCAGATCTGATCTTGCGTGGTCGGTTGTTAAGCGCAGCCGCGATTCCTGCCCAAAATAAGGTGATGAATTGCAGCGCAACAAACGAAAAGCTATCCAACTCCTTTGAGGCCGCGCATGATTGTTGTCACTTGTCAAGACAAAGCTGTGGAGCCCCGTGCCTGACAGGTTTGATGTACTGTAGAGACAATTTCATTAGAGTGGGGGAGAGTTAGAGTATATGCACCATCAGCAGTCATACAACACCAACACCGAATAATCTGTGACAACATAGACGTGGTGAATAATGAGCAATGAAGTAGTCATTTTGTAGATTGTGAAGTTTTATATATTATACGCCTGCATGCGACAATTTATATCTGTCAAACTCAACAGAATACTTTAGAAATAAGCAATAATCTACAACTGTTGCGGTCATCTCTACCGTACTGGCTGTATGGGTCCGTCGTCGCCGGGCTCGCCAAACCAACCGCGACGCTGGCGCTAACTCGTAATGGCGACCTGACGTTGGAGGTACAAGTGTAACAACATACTCACTCTGTCGCCCAGCATCATGATGCATCTTTGAGACGAAGGCATCTACGTTTACAGGCTCCCTTCGCCTCTCCCCCAGCAAATACTGGCCCTCTCCCACGCGTTCCTTCGCGATTGGCCTGACGCCGCGCCGCCAGGTCGACCCAACAACAAGCTCGCGCCAGCCCCGCTTCTGCTGCGCAGCGAAGTCGAACGTATCTATCTGTCATGGATCAATGGCAGCCATATTCCAGTACTGGCGGAGGTGCTCGTAGGTTTGATTCCAATTCACAGTCAGGCCAGCCTCAGCAGGCACGAGAATACGGGTCGGGTGGTGCGCAACCCAACTACCGGCTCGATCAATACCAAGGTGGAACGAACCCAGCTTCGCAAGGGCAGTCCATGGTGGCATCGACGCCGAATAACACTCAAACTCGAGACGGCAGCGGAGACGTAGCTATGCAGGATATTGGGGACCCGTACAGCGGTGTCAAGTATCCGATGCGACCACATCACCAGCAACATCTTTCAGCCAGCAGTCGCTCGGGATTACTCCCGACAAGCCCTCAAGAGCAGTCATCGGCAGCTCAAAGATACTCCCCGATGGAAGCTGTATCGGGAGCTTCGCCGTACATGAGTCCTCAGACTAGCCAGAATCCATATACCAACCGGCAATCTCCAACGAAGTCGAGCTATTCGTCGCCCAACTCATACTATTCATCGCGACAGCAGGGGCAGCAACTACCTCCCATAACGCCGTACTCCTCGAATAACGGCCAGGATTCATACCCACCATCGGCGACAACACAGCTGAATGCAGTGTTTGGCAATGACCCCAAGTCACCTCGCAGGCCTCAGCCAGCGGCAGTGGCACCACCCGTTGAGCGTGGTCCCATCCCACAGTTTGCGAAATTGAGATCAGTTTCAGACCTTCAACCACAGATCAATGCGCAGCCTGCATTTAGGAGGGCGAACCCAGAGGGTGGATTCATCAGTGTAAGTAGGAATCCGTACCGTCGTATGACTCCTCTAATAGTACAATTTAGCCACTACAAGCGCTCACGACACATCTACCATCGACATACCGAATATGCAACCCAATGTTCAAATACGAGTCCTCACGAAACCCCAGGAGAGTGCTCACGAA
Source organism: Pseudogymnoascus sp. VKM F-4281 (FW-2241) (assembly GCA_000750745.1). Lineage (NCBI taxonomy): Eukaryota > Fungi > Ascomycota > Leotiomycetes > Thelebolales > Thelebolaceae > Pseudogymnoascus > Pseudogymnoascus sp. VKM F-4281 (FW-2241). The sequence continues at coordinate 8,154 of JPJV01003718.1, forward strand.
ACCAAGCAAGGGAACGAAGAATGACGGGTTCGACAACGAGGACAGCGATTATATTCTATATGTCAACGATATCCTTGGTTCTGAGGAGACAGGCCATAAGTAAGCTTTGCTGCAATTCCGATACTTCAATGAGTTGCAATCTAATTTATTTTAGGAACCGCTATCTCATTCTCGATGTTCTTGGCCAGGGTACCTTCGGTCAAGTGGTTAAATGCCAAAACTTGAAGACCCAGGAGGTTGTCGCTGTTAAAGTGATCAAGAATAAGACGGCATATTTTAACCAGAGTATGATGGAAGTATCCGTGCTCGACTTGGTAAGAATTGCTCCATAATTGAATAGGCTGTTGGTGCTAACTCCACGCAGATTAACAGCAAGCTTGACAAGAATGACGACCACCATCTGCTTAGGCTTAGAGACACCTTCATCCACAGGCAGCATCTCTGCCTGGTCTTTGAACTCTTGAGCGTCAATTTGTACGAACTCATTAAGCAAAATCAGTTCCGCGGTCTAAGCACGACGCTTGTCCGTGTATTCGCACAGCAGCTTTTGACTGGGCTTGCCCTGTTGAACAAGGCGCGCCTTATACACTGTGATTTAAAGCCGGAAAATATCCTGCTCAAGAATCTGGAAAGCCCTATCATAAAGATCATTGATTTTGGCTCAGCTTGTGATGAGCGCCAAACAGTCTACACCTACATTCAGTCTCGATTTTATCGGTCTCCAGAGGTTCTACTTGGCCTACCATATTCCTCGGCGATTGATATGTGGTCATTAGGCTGTATTGTGGTCGAGCTTTTCTTGGGCTTACCATTATTTCCTGGCTCATCCGAATATAACCAGGTGTCGCGCATTGTGGAGATGTTGGGCAATCCACCAAACTGGATGTTGGAAATGGGGAAACAGTCTGGGGAATTCTTTGAGAAGCGCCATGACGTGGACGATTTTGGGCGGAGGACATATCACCTGAAGAGCATGGAGCAATACTCCCGAGAACATGGCTCTAAAGAGCAGCCGAGCAAGAAATACTTTCAAGCGACGACTCTACCGGAGATTATCCGATCATATGCTATGCCAAGGAAAAATATGAAGCCAAACGAGGTGGAACGAGGTAAAGTCTACAAGAATTATCTCACATGACAACTCACTGACACAATATACAGAGATGAACAATAGGGTAGCATTCATCGACTTTATCCGAGGGTTGTTGAACATCAATCCATTAGAGCGATGGTCTCCACAGCAAGCGAAGCTCCATCCGTTCATCACCCAGCAGAAGTACACTGGGCCGTTTGTACCACCCATGAACCTGAAGACCAGCTCTTCCAACCGATCTCCAGCCCCTGGAACCCAGCAGCAACAGCAGGCTGAAGCACTGAGCAAGCAACGTGCACAAGCGGCACAAGCCCAGCTTGCCCAACAACACTCTGCTGCTCAGGCCCAAGCCCACGCTGCCCAAGCAGCTGCCCAGGCCCATGCAGCTCAAGCATACCCGGCACAATCACCGCAGGTTGGCGGCTTACCGAGCGGCCAATACCCTCCGCAGAGTCATCCACAGAGTCATCCTCAAGCAGCGCAATTATACAATAACACCGCGATGTACCCGCCAAACCAAGCCCACCAGGCCGGTCCACCATCATACCCCCCACAGCCTGGCGGCTATCCACAAGGCGGGATGATGCAACAGCAGGCCCCACCACAAATGGCAGCAGGACAACAGTATGGCCAGCCAGCTCAACAGGGTCTATACCCTCAGTCTCAAGCAAGACGCCAGAGGGCCACGACAATGGAAGTGCAACAGGGCGGAATCCCGCCAGCTATCCAGCGAGTGGCAAGTCACCTTGACCCCACGCAGCCGATCCGATTGCAACCCAGCCCAGCATACTACCCACCACCTCCCGATGGAATGCCAGATGGCAACCCTGGTAGCCAGCGGCGACGTGGCAGCCGAGCGGCGCAGGGCGCACAGCAAGGCGCGAGGAGCAACCGTGATTTCATCCGGAACCTCGAGGACCGCACGCTGGAAGAGGGATTCATGGGGTCGCAGAACCAGTGGCATTGATGGGGCGATCATGCATCAGCGCGTGTACGACGTATGCTTGAATAAAGGATATATTGGACTATTTACAGGACTACAGACGGTGGCTGGCAAGTACGTGGAGTATCTGAACGTAGAAAGGGGGCTCTTTCCTGCGTCGTTCGACAGATATGTGGGAATGAAAAAACAGGGACGCTCGGTGCGAAGCGGGGTAGGGAGGCGGCTTTGTAATACCCGGCGGAGGGATTTCTGGGACGGAGACGAAGACGAAGATGGGAAGGGGGGAGGGACGGGGAAGGAGGGGTAGGGCATTTGCATCAGCAAGCAGGTACGGGAGATGCGGCGTTTTCTTGTATTTTTGATGCGCGGTGACGGACGTGTGTAGCATAGGGCTTTTTCTCTTGAGATAGAAGGTCGCCGTTGGAAGATGCGCTGGGAAAGGAAAGGCAAGGCAATACACACCAGATGATTGAAGACACTTCGGCTTTGCGTTTTGCGGATTCATTGGTTCTGTTTATGTGATATCGGTGTGGACTTCTTGAGGTTAGGCTTTGGTGGGGTTGCCGCCGACTGGGCGTGGACCGGCGTGGACCGGCGTGGGTTTTAAGGTTTGACATACCACTCCGCAGCGGCAGTTCCGAGTGGTACCATCTCACGTTTAAATGTTTGTTTATATTCCGTTGGGGGGTATGGTTTCCGTAGCGCCAGCACGGTAGGTCTCGCTAGGTATATTTTCTTTCTTCTGTTTGTTTTTGTCCGTATTGGGGGGGCGGCAACTTTTCAATTGTTGACGATGTCGGCGTGAACTTTCCACGTCAATGCCCTCTTATTATGCTCTCAACAGTGGATTACTTCCATTCATCTCCTACACTCATTGGCGGGGGCAACTTCAATTCACATTTTACAAGCCAAGCTCGGTGCAAACAAAGCCGCGGTCTCAAGTTCAAAACTCGCTCTTAAGCAGTACAATCACATCCAAAAACCTCCCGGCAAACCCTCGGTCTAAAATCCAAAACTCGCTCTCAAGCAGAACAATTACCATCCAATCCTCGCAGCGAGCAAAACACCAGGAGTTCGGAACTTAGGCTCTCAAGCTCTGAAGCTATCAAATCAAGCATCAACCTCTGAAGGTCTGAACCTCGCAAATCAAGCATCAACCTCCAAAACCCTCACAACAAACACTCAACCTCCCAAAAAAGGAATGGGCCAAACCCAT
>JPJV01003719.1:0-11452 GCA_000750745.1 Pseudogymnoascus sp. VKM F-4281 (FW-2241)
GCGGGGTTGAAGGCGGCGTGGATAGATAGGCAGGGCTTGGGATGGATAGATGGACTGGGGGACTTGATTGGGGGGAAGGGGCCAACAGTTGTTGCGAGGGGGGTGGATGAAGCTGTGAGGGAGATTAAAAAGCAGGCCGGAGATTTATAGTTGATAAGACAGGACAGTAGTATTATTTTGGTTTCAAACCAAGAAACTGAATTGATAATACGGTTTTGTATCATATCTAAGTGTAATTATATCTATATAGGTGTGCCTTCATGATAGAGGCTGCCTCAACCCTCCCTTCGACCCAACACCAGCCTGACTTCGTTATAGGTCAAATTCTTGAAGTTCAACTCCTCGAGAACCCCCGTCGCCCCTGCGTTACTAGCAAACGCGCGGTCAGACGCATCCGTGAAGGACATAAACCCATCCTGTGCTTTCTCCGGTAGGTTGAGCAACGTTGCCGCCTCTCGCAGTTTTGGCATGCCCAGTTCCGATGACGATCCATCAGTGATGTAGACATCAATCAACGACAGCATAGCGCTGAGGTCACGGTAAAACTGAGCAGCTCCATTTCTAGTGAACTTTTCGCGCATAAGAACATCGCGCCATAGAGAATCTCCCAGGAATTCGAAAACCTCGCCGAAGATGCGGCGGAATGTGGCGGTTGCTAGTGAATTGTGAAGGAAGGACATATCTCTTTCCAAGGTCTGCAGTGGCGCTTCAAATTCTGCAGTAATGTTCATTGGAGCTTGGACACCTGGACTCAATTAATAACTAAACGGCTTGTCTGCGTAAATGGTGTCTTACCAGCTTCCGAAATATCCACAGTTAGCCAGTTGGGCTTATTAGTATATGCTTTTAGAGTAGCAGGCAGTGAATGCTTGATAGACTCTGTCATGAGTAGCACGGCGTGGTCCCGTTGCTTTGTATATGCGTTTACTGTCTCATCGAATACGGCACCATCGGCATCAGAGCCAACGGATACTGACGTACTGTGTCTCACGGCTTCGTAGCTCATAGCCTCGGCCAGGTTATCACCCATACTCCTTTTCTTGGCACGCTCCTGGAGCTCAATCCAAAGGCCAACGAAGAACTAAAATTATATTAGTATGAAGTGCGATAGAGTAACATTTGTAAAAAATCCTTACCAGGTCATTGCTCCAATCATTCAAGATGTTGATAACATGATCTGAGCTTCCGTAGACTTTGCATAGACTCTCTAGGCCGCCAGTTCCTTCCATTTGTGCTTGTTGTTCCTTTGTCACACCGTGCAATGCCCGTCCAACAGTAGAAGTTATAGCAACATAGGCATCCAGTGAATCTTTCAGCAGGCCGTGATATTCGTCAAGAATTCTGATCTGGATATCAATGACGAATCTCATTTGGAACGAGAATTTCGGTAACCCCTGGTATTGCTTGGTCACATTCCCAAGCAGATCCATGACTTTCGAAGCGCCGTAGGTAGCTTTCGTTGTATTTGGGCCGGTGCTATCATAATCGATCTCGGAGTTGTCATCGGACGTAATGATACTTTTATATCTCATCAGTGCGAAATCTTTCTCCACCTCTAGCCACCTAAGGAACCATTTGTCGAGAACTTCTCGTGTGAGGCCTTTCCAACCCTTCTTCGAATTCCCACCATCATAGCTGAATTTTAATCGTATGTCTTCGTCGAACTTCATAAGTGACACCATAAAGCTACTTAGAACCGAGGGTTCGTTGGATATTGAAACAAGGAGCGTATTAACCCTCTCGCGCACCACAGGTAGAAGTGCTGTAATAAATGCGGCAACTGGATCACTGTAGGAACGGTTCGTTGCCATTGTGCTGCCGAAGTGTGACATCAAGATTGGCCCGACATTATCAATGAAGTAGTCTTCACGGCTTTCAACCAGCTCCACCACCCATTGTAAAAAGTAGGCAGGGTGGAGCTTCGTGTTGCTGGCTTTTGTACCCATAAAGTGATACCGGAATTGCTGAATGAAAGGCTTAGTCAAACAAGCCATTGGCAATAAGACCATTGGCACTTGGGCGGGGGCGTTGAGAATCTCCGGTGTTTGGAGCTCAAGCAGTCGCTGAAAGCTAGCGACCCATGCTTCTGTAGGAGCTTCGCTGGCTGTAGGCCAGTTTGTTTTCTTCAGAATATCCTCAAAGTTGTCCACCATGACTTGTTTCATCTCAGACCAGAGTATATTTGCTCTCTTTTCGACATGCGTTACAAGATGCCCTGCTGCATCATCGGCTGGGGTTTGTAGTCGACGTAGCGAAATAGATAGTTCCTTCAAGCGGGCATAAGGCTTCAACGCCTCCTTGGGGTGCTCGGGTAGAAAGCTTCGCGCTTCATTGGCGAGGCCATCAACTTCTTGAAGCATTTCCACATAGTAGTATGCGAGGTCGAGACGTCGAAGCTTCTCTATCGGAGCTTTGAACCTCTGCACCGCTTCATCGGGGGCATCTGAGGCCGTAACTATGGTGAGGCGCCTATCGATTCCCGACTGGATACCTTGGAAGGCTTTTGTTCGCTGCAATAGTGTATCGCTATGGGCGGCAGCTTCTTCGTTGGATTTGGCAAGCTTGGATCGAGCATCTTGGAGCTGTATGGGAGGTTCAGCATATAAATTTTATGGGGAAGCTTCGGCTATATTCGGGGATATTGCTACTGACCTGGTTCAGTAATTGTACTCGCTGTTCTTCCACATTGGCAATCAATGAATCCAAATTCTGGAAATCCGCTGCTGTTTGTAGCTTGTCGTTCAAGTAGTCATCGAGGCGAATATCGTGTTCTCCTTCAGAGATGTTGCTACTGTTTCTCAGTATAGCAATTGGGTTTCCCTCGTTTCTAGCCACTGAAGCTGATGCCATGGCGTTGAGTTGCAAAATAAGTTAATTGTGCATCGTGTTCTATACCCCAGATTCGAAGCTTGGGTTGGTCGTAGCGAAGCGGAATAATGACGGGTCCCGGCGGCACCTCAGGTCCCCTGTCAGTCGCGCACCCATCGCGCTTTCCTACCTATGACGTCCCTAAATGCACCTTCATGTAGAAAGTGTAGCAACGACAAAAGGTCCAACAACTTTCCATGTCTTCAGCGTGGCTTGTGTATCATTTATCTATAACTTTTGCAGACCGATGATCCGGCCGTTTTAGCCAGGAGGCATATGGATGCGCAAAACGGGCAATACAGCTAGCGAGGGCACAAGGAGGCTCATGGCGAATAGTATTATCAGAGTGGTTACCAGATGAATCAAGATCATGTGTTGGAACCTTAAATAATGGCGCCCCCTGCAAAACGACCAAAGCTCAGCAATAGTAGCAAATCTTCGCCAGTGAAGCAACGAGGGCTAGACTATTTCTTCAATAAACAGAAGGGCGGCTCTCCAGCCAAATCGAGCCAAAATCACGAAGATGTCCAGACACAAGATCCTACAACTGAGCTTACCGACGAACAGCTTGCTCGGAAACTTCAAGCTCAATGGGATGAAGAGGCCGCAGGCTCATCAGCAACTGTCGTGCCGAAACAAGACGATAACGGCCCTCCTCTTATGATATCAGAGCAGCTAAATGATGATGTTCCAATAATAGATTCCGATAATATTGAAAATAGGCAAGAAAATGAAGCAGACGAAGGCTCCAGCATTGTGTCCATAGGGACGAAACCGTTTATGAGCAAAGACAGCAGCTCCAGCACTGCGGCCACCAAAGCCCAGAATAACCTGGCCCTACAGTCTGGTGTTTCGGAAGAGGATTCGATATCCAGTGGCATTTTCTTTGACGAAAGTCCTCTTACATTTGATCCTCATAAATATCTCCCGGACCTTCGAAAGCAGTGGGCTGTGCACGGGGGTAATGCATCCTATGCCGTGGTCATTAGATGCTTTGTTCTGGTTAATAGTACGCAAAGTAGGATTAAGATCGTGGACACTCTAGTTAACCTACTAAGAACCATCATTGAAGGTGATCCAAGTAGTCTACTACCTACTGTATGTATAGCCTTCATAAACTCCAACAGTATTATATACCCGTGCTTGACCCCAGGCTCAAGTGTTTACTGTCAAATTTGCCGTAGGACCCATTTCTAACAAGTAATAGGTATGGCTTGCCACAAATGCAATATCCCCACCATATATATCACTTGAGCTTGGTCTTGGGGGTTCAGCCATATCCAAGGCGTTAAAGCAAGCATGCGGTTTGGATAGCAAATCTCTCAAGGCGCTCTACAATAAAGTTGGCGACGCTGGGGACGTGGCATTCGAAGCAAAGAAGAGGCAAACCTTTACTCTACGAAAACCGAAACCTCTTACAATCAAAACAGTCTACGACTCTCTCGTCCAGATAGCAACCATTCAAGGCACAGGGAGCGGTGAGAGGAAACAACGCATTGTGGACAAGTTATTACAGGATGCTAGGGGCCCGGAGGAAAGCCGATATCTTGTTCGAACACTCTGCCAGCATCTTCGTATTGGAGCAGTCAAAACTACGATGCTTATAGCTTTGTCGAGGGCATTCATACTGTCGCGTCCTACAGGTGCAGAATTTCCATTAAGGTCACAGGTGGAGCTAAGTGCGCTCAAGAAAGAATCCCTAGCGGAAGTATGGTCCAAAGCAGAAGAGACCGTGAAAGCTTGTTTTGCAAAACGGCCTAACTACAATGACCTCGTTCCTGCATTACTTGAAATTGGGGTGTGTGATGAGCTTCTGATCAAGTGTGGCCTTGAGCTCCACGTGCCTCTGATGCCTATGTTGGGCAATATCACTCGCGATCTATCTGAGATGCTCACAAAGCTTCAGGGTCGGGACTTTAGTTGCGAGTTCAAATACGATGGGCAAAGAGCCCAGGTGCATTGCGATGCCAATGGGAAGGTTTCGATTTTCTCGCGCCACTTAGAACTCATGACCGACAAATACCCAGACCTCGTTGCCTTGATTCCAAAAATCCGCGGTGATGGCGTAAATAGCTTCATTTTGGAAGGGGAGGTGGTCGCTGTGGATCGAGAGACCGGCGATCTTAAGACTTTTCAGGCGCTCACGAACCGTGCTCGAAAGGATGTGGCTATTGGAAGCATCAAAATCGATGTTTGCCTTTTTGCATTTGACCTTATGTATCTCAACGGTGAGCCTTTGTTGGACAGGCCATTTCGAGAGCGACGATCACTACTAAGAAGTCTCTTTGTCGAGCTACCTCGACATTTCACCTGGGTACAGAATATGGATGCAACATCGCAAGATTCAGAGGCAATTCTTGAATTTTTCAAAAGCGCAACAGACGCCAAGTGTGAAGGGATTATGGTCAAAATACTTGACAATCTTCCAGATCCTAAGCTCAATATAGAGCCTCAAAACGAAAAGGCTATTGCTGGGGCCGAGGAACTGCAAGCTCCAGCAGTAGCTTCTAAGAAAGGCAAAGAGAAGAAAAATGGTGAAAAAGAACCGGGGAAGGAAAAGCGAGCAGGTCGAAGAAAGGCTCTATTATCCACGTACGAGCCAGACAAGCGACTTGACTCCTGGCTCAAGGTCAAGAAAGACTACAGTGCAACTTTCGACAGTCTAGATCTCATTCCCATTGCTGGCTGGCATGGACAAGGCCGTAAATCCAAGTGGTGGTCCCCTGTCCTACTCGCTGTCCGTAACGAGACGACAGGAAGCCTTGAGGCCGTATGCAAGTGCATCTCGGGGTTTACAGATAATTTCTACAAAGCCAATAAGGAGTTCTACGATGAGGATGGACCGAACGTGTTGGGCAGTAAGCCTAGCTATATAGACTATACCGGAGGTTACCCAGATGTCTGGTTCGAGCCCCAAGAAGTCTGGGAAATGGCGTTTGCAGATATAACTATTAGCCCCGTGTACACGGCCGCGATTGGTTTGGTCAGTGAAGAGAAGGGCCTTAGCTTACGTTTTCCAAGATTCCTGAAGAAGAGAGAAGACAAGGGAATTGATGAGGCGAGTACGAGTGAGTTTCTCGCTGGTTTGTGGAGGAAACAGGAGGCCAGAGTCACAAAGGAGGTGCAGGACGATGGGGGCAATTCCGAGGAATAGAATGCTGTGTTTCTCGGCTTTGCCACACATTTTAATATTGGGACTATATCCTCTTAACTTAGATATTCGAATGCAGTAAAACTCTAGTTCGGAAATATTATGTAAATAAGTGTCAGAATTATATTGTCGTGCCATAATGATAATTATCTGGAAAATCGAACAGTAACATCCCACACTGCTTGCATGTTTCACCACAATTCAAATGACCAGCGGCAGTAGCTATCATAAATCAATTTATATTATACGAATACATTAATTGTGCTTGACTGCCTTCACTTAAGTATAATAGTTTGGTTTATAAGAGGTGGGTCACGTGGGAAGGGGGGGCATTCACCATGATTGTGAGGCAGAAACATTTTTAGCGGATCGCGAACGCGACTTTTCTTATATTTCGATAGAGGTAATCGGCTATATAGGGAGGAAGACAAGCTTGATAATCCAGCCCCACACGCAACAGCTACCTCCATTTCGATATATTTTTCACGAATATAGCTCGAATACACAATCGTTTCCACATAGAGCTTATCGACCTAACATAAACCCGCAGCCATGTCGTTCGGTGGCCAGACCCCGACCATCATTGTGCTCAAGGAAGGCATGCCACCTGAAGCTCTTTACTCCACACATTAGCTGACATCAGACACAGGAACGGATTCATCGCAGGGAAAGGGACAAGTTATAACGAATATCAACGCCTGCTTAGCTGTTCAAGAAACCATTAGAAGCACCCTAGGCCCATACGGGGGGGATTTGTTACTGGTGGACGAGAATGGCAGACAAACGATCACAAATGACGGAGCAACTGTCATGAAGGTATGCAAGCGTCAAAAAATATCCAAGGCCGTCCGAGAACTACATCTGATATGTCATAGCTCTTAGATATTGTCCACCCAGCAGCCCGAATTCTTACAGATATCGCGCGATCGCAAGACGCCGAAGTTGGAGATGGCACAACCTCTGTCGTAGTCCTGGCTGGCGAGATTCTGAAGGAGATCAGGGAGCATGTGGAGCAGGGCGTGAGCTCGCAGACTATCATCAAGGGCCTGAGAAGAGCTAGCATGATGTCGGTCAACAAGATTAAGGAGATTGCTGTCAACACAAACGAGGGCAACCAGAGGGACACATTGAGCAAATTGGCAGCCACAGCAATGAGCAGCAAGCTCATCAAGAGGAACACGGGATTCTTCACCAAGAGTGGGTATCCCTGATAACATTTTTTATATTTATGCTAATATTGTTCGTAGTGGTTGTCGATGCCGTCCTTACTCTGGACCAAGACGATTTGAACGAGAACCTCATTGGCGTTAAGAAGATTCCAGGTGGCTCCCTCACCGATTCGCTCTTCGTCAACGGTGTCGCGTTCAAGAAGACCTTCTCGTACGCAGGTTTCGAGCAACAACCAAAGTCGTTCAAGAACCCAAAGATTGTGTGTCTCAACGTAGAGCTGGAGCTGAAGAGCGAGAAGGACAACGCTGAGGTCAGGGTGGAGCAAGTTTCTGAATACCAGGCGATTGTCGATGCCGAATGGCAAATCATTTACAACAAGATGGAGGCTCTGTACAAGTCAGGCGCCAAGGTTGTCCTTTCCAAACTCCCTATCGGAGATCTCGCCACCCAGTACTTCGCCGACCGCGACATCTTCTGCGCTGGCCGTGTCGCCTCCGGCGACCTTGACCGCATCATCCAAGCTTGCGGTGGCTCTATTCAATCTACATGCTCTGACATCCACCCCGAGCACCTCGGTGTCTGCGGACGCTTCGAGGAGAAGCAGATCGGTAACGAGCGCTTCAACTTCTTCGAGGACTGCCCCGAGGCCAAGACCTGCACGCTCGTCCTCCGTGGCGGTGCCGAGCAGTTCATCGCCGAAGTCGAGCGCTCCCTGCACGATGCCATTATGATCGTCAAGCGCGCCATCAAGCACAACACCATCGTCGCGGGCGGCGGCGCCTGCGAGATGGAGATCTCGGCCTACCTGCACAGGTACGCGGATAAGAGCATCTCAAACAAGCAGCAGGCGATCATCAAGTCGTTCGCCAAGGCGCTCGAGGTGATCCCGCGTCAGCTGTGCGACAACGCCGGCTTCGATGCGACTGACATCCTCAACAAGTTGCGCGTCGAGCACCGCAAGGGCAGCACCTGGGCTGGTGTCGACTTTGTCAACGAGGGTATCGCTGATAACATGGAGAAGTTCGTGTGGGAGCCCGCGCTCGTCAAGATCAATGCCATCCAGGCGGCGACGGAGGCCAGCTGCCTGATCCTGAGCGTGGACGAGACAATCAAGAACGAGGAGTCTCAGGCGCCACAGGCACCGGGCCAGCAATTACCGCCTGGAGCTGCGCAGAGGGCGCTCAGGGGGAGAGGCAGAGGCATGCCGAGGAGATGAACGGATAACAATGGGTCAATGTAAAAGGGAAAAGGCCGATGTTAATGTATATTAGAGGTTCGGATACCATAGAGCTGAATCCTTATATCCAAGTGCATAACAACTACATCTTTCCAATAAGCACTTCGTTGCGTGAGGCTTGATATGTTTGCACTTGAATCACTTTGAATATTTTTATATCACGTGATCCCGAAGCTTAAATGCCTTAAGATTATTCCTATGTACAGTATGTTATGCGGTGCGCCCCCCCCGTTGATATCCTATTGTGGCTTAGCGCCACGATGTGCCATTCTAGATACTGAATCTAGAACATAATAATGGAATTACAAAGTACACATCACGAAACATTCGCCCACCAACCATTTTGAGGTGGCTCTCTTCAATTCTCCGATCATGTCGACTGTCTGGCTCTCTGTTTGATCTTTGATCTTCTTGCTCTTCGTCGTCACGGCGTAACAACCCATTAATTACTCTCTTATTGACTTCAACTCCACCTTCCAAACAAGCAACCGCCCAGTGAAGCTCTCCATCGCCGACAAAGCTACATAATAACCCTTGCTCGTCCCACAACCGACCTGCGACCTGCGTCCTGCGACCTGCACTGTGCCATTCCGTGATCCAATGCGCCAGTGTTTGCTCACCGGAACATTATCCCATGATCCAGCAATAGAGCTGCTTCATGCCCTCTTTCTCCGTCCTGACTTTTGGCATCTTCGTAGCCGGCTACATCACTGCTAGGTGGGATCTGGTCACTCGACTTCATGAGCTTGCCATTTTTGCCTGGGAACACGGGGTTATTGTACGTACTTCTTGCGACCCTTCGCTGTGATTATATGGCTAACCATGTTCAACTATCAGACTCGAACTGCAAAGGGCGTTGCGATCCTCTCGTTGTTCTTCTTCCTCTTTATAATACCAGTGGATAGACTCGCACACAGGGAGGCCAACTTGGTATAACAAATCCCTCCTTGGCAAGGCATTCCCGTGCTAAACAATATAGCATCCACGATCGATCAATACCGGCATCTCGGCGCGCGAACAACTTCGAAGACGGGGCTCCTTCTGAGGAACGAGCGGCTGTCATGCTAGAGAATGATGGCTTGATGAGAATCTTTTGGCCTGTAGATATTCTCAGGTCAGATTCACCAGGTGTAATTGTGGGATGGAAGAACTCAGACCTCGACTTCCTGGTTGTGGCCATACTCGAAGATGTCGAGGCACGGAATGTGGAGAATGCGCTGAGAGTCGGAACTCTCTTTCGCGGCGCAGACCATAGCATCGAACGGATATACGAATTATGTGGACTTCCTGCGATGCATGTGCTCGGCACAGTCAACTCCAATGCGCCGACGGAACCCTACCAGATAAATGCCGAAGTATCATTACACGGACTATCACCACGCATATCATGCGTGAAGGCACAAACCATACAAGTTATCATGTTCGACAGACCACTCCCAGAGAGGATGCAATACATATCTCTTACACCAATATTACTGGCCTTAGGAGACAAGACGGAGCAGATACTGGGCGAAATAGATGCCGAGGATGAGAAGGCTGAAGCAGCGAAACGACAACGAGAGCAAGAGCTGGTGGAGAAGTTAAAATTACATACAGTAACGAGGCATCAACCTTCTGCGAAAGAGCTCGCTCTACCCCGCATTGTCAATCAGATCAACTTCTCTTGGGAATTGGAGAAGCTGCTACAAAAAAATATCTCCCTTGTTGGCACTCGACGACGGAGGACCCTAAGTGTCTCCGAACGGGTCATCGAGTCCGCTTCAACGATGAAAGATTACGTTGTCGAGGCCATATGGCGACTGATAACTGTCTACATCTACCCCATTATCCGAACTAGTTTTGTGATTGCTCTACTGTGGCACAGGGCAGCCGCAGAACTTTTTTTGGTCCTCCTTGAATACAGGCTCAGACCCGAGTATGCTGCGCTTAAAGACATATCTGCGACTGCTCAACAGGTTGAGATCCGGCTTCTACAGTTTTGCTACTGGCCCATGCAATATGTAATGCTAAGGAAACGGAAGGACGACTGGCAGAGTATCGCAAAAGCCCACCCGGATTACATACGGTTTTACAACAGTCTGTGGCTTGTTGCTAACGACGTTATTATTGGTATTGCAGTTGGTTCTGCCATTATTGACAATGGAGACTGGCTCGCTGAACAGGTTAGTGATGTGCTGGGCACATACACTGTGACATCGTTGCAGCAGACAATATCATGGCTCATGGACTGGCCAGCTGGACTGAAATTAAACAATGAATTGGCTCAATTCCTTGGTGATCTCTTCCTCTGGGTCATTGATTACTGGTCGAGTTCGTATTCCCGTATTGCAGAATCTTCATTGCGTCAACTAACGTATGCATTCTAGGTTGTGTCGAAGTTCTCCGGCCCATCCTGCCCCATCTAATATGGTTTATCGGGTTCTCAAGCTTTGCTGGCGCCAGCATGCCAATTGCTCTATTTTCCGACTTTGTGTCGCTCCTTACGATACACATCTACTCCTTTTATATCGCCTCTGCCAAGATTTTCCACTGGCAACTCACAATCATCCTCTCACTCTTCCATCTCTTCCGTGGCAAGAAACACAATGTGCTCCGCAAGCGCATCGATTCCTGCGACTACGATCTCGATCAATTACTCCTGGGCACGATTCTATTCACACTACTATTCTTCCTCCTCCCAACCGTCATTGTATTCTATCTCACATTTGCCATTGCGCGCATGAGCATTATCAGCCTAAAAGCCGTACTCGATACGGCACTGGCCTGTCTAAACCACTTCCCGCTGTTCGCCCTGATGCTGAGGTTCAAGGATTCCCAGCGTTTACCAGGTAAGTCGCTCTTCACCGGATGCCATCGTGATACCATTGCTAACACTATTCAGGGGGCATACGATTTGAACTCCGAGATTCCAGCAGGCCCACCATCGAAGCACCACAGCAGCCATTATCCGGTTCCACTCCGAGTCCTGATCCCCAACCTTCTGTATCTACTCCGCCACCCTCGCCCCCCCCGCCGCCTCCACCACC
>JPJV01003720.1:0-11796 GCA_000750745.1 Pseudogymnoascus sp. VKM F-4281 (FW-2241)
TATGAGACCCGCGCCTGCGGTGCGGGATTTGTGATGTTGTTGTTGTTGTTGTTGTTGCTGGTGGCCGGTTGTGTGGCCGAGGCGGGAGGTCTGCATATCCGCTGTGAGGGATGGGGACATTAGACCGGGGAAAGACGGAGGGGGGTGGAATTGGTGTTTTATGCCTGGCGGGACGTGGCCGGGGATGCCTGTTTTCGGGTTCGTGGCGTAGTTGTCCAGGAAGCCGTAGTAGGAGGCCGCCATCTTGCCGTGCTTGGTGGAGTAGTACTCGTCTCTCAGGCCCTCGGCGGCGTTGGCGGCGCCGGGGGGCGCGGCGCTGCCGACGCCCTTTTTGAAGTCGAAGACTGCGAAGGAGCAGACGTAGCCGAGGCCGTCGACGTGGACGGTGAATTCGCGGAAGAAGTCGATGATGCGGTCGCTACATTTGGGGAGGGTGAACCAGAGCACTAGGGGGGTGAAGATGATGCTCAGCACTTCTTCGAGGAAGATGACTATCTTCATCTGGTAGAGCTCGGCGAACTCGCGCTTGACTTCGTCCGTGTGGAGACGGTCTTTCCATTGCTTGGGCATGTAGTGCGTGTAGTCGATGACGTTCCTAAGGGCATATTCGGGGTCGAAGACTTGGTTATCGGGAGGAACGGCACCGTGAGCAACGGCCCATAGGGTTCCCATAACCCCGAGATAGAAGAGCACCGTCCTGTCTGGGGTGATCTCGAAGCCGAGGAAAAGTTCAGGGTCGATGATGGAGGCTAATGCGAGGATGGACACTATTCCACCAGCGACAAACGCAACAAATCTTGCAATCTGGACCGTCATAATCTTCGGGAACTGTTCCACATAGCGCGAAGCGAATGGGTAAGACATATTTACACGGTTGTCAAAGAGGTGAGGCAGTTCATTGAATTCCCTAAACTTCCACTCGGCGAGCGGAGTGTACTGCCGAGACCCAAGTGCAGCTGGGTTCTTGTGGTACTCCTGTAGCTTAGTTAGCAAGTGAAACTCGTCGACATAAACTCAATACTTACATTGAAATATTGGAAGAAATACACAATAAGTGTATATAAAACAATAACAGGCGCACAGATAATGTTCATCAATCCTGCGAACAAAAATCGGCTTCGAAGAGCATCGCTTAATTGCCGTCTCTTGCTATCTTTCAACACCAGTTGCTGGATTTGCCCTTCAGGGGTAAATATGAAATCGAGGATACAGAAGTTCAAGTTCCACTGAATAGTCCTCGAGAACAACTGCCTATTCCTGAAAAACGGGATAGGAAGAGTCAGGTCGAGAATCTCCTTGTTGAACAAAGCTATAAGGTAATTCTCTTTTCTCATCAGCCTATTGGCGATATCATGTGCGTCCAAGCGTTGCTTAGACTGAGTGCCCATGAAGTGACGCAGAGCCGGTGAAACCTTGTCTGCTAGAATCGGATTCGAATCACGCAAGTTCATCAGCCTCGCAACGATCTCCTGCCACGATATCGTCTGCATGTCGCTCTCGGGGATTTCCAGGAGGTAAAGATAGAAGTCCTGCATTCGCCTCAAGCGGGTGATATCGACGATATCTAGTATGGATTGGTATATGATGTATAATACCAAGAGCCATATCGCAAAGTTTGGCATCCCGGACATGTTTTTCGTGCACTGTGGTACAACAATCTGTGACATAGATGTGCTATGCCTTATCTTGCTGTAATCGACGCACTGGGTGAGAAAGGTTGTAAACGTCGCAACGAACACAATGCGCCTAGACTTAGTTTAGCAGTTTCCCACCAAAAGAGAGAGTGCGGACCATCTTACAGAAGGTTGAGCAGCCTGTCCAGGCATATGGGCCATATCCCGGCACCACGGTAGTATGCATAAATCTCTCCCATAAACCGGTCCAAGTTTGTAACGTTTATCCACATCCACATCGCCCTTTCTTTTCTGCTCGCAGAAAATACCCCGGGTTTGGGGACAGCAGCTCTTGGCCTAGTTGTTTCTATATCCTCGTGCAGCCGTTGCTGCTCTTGTACTGCATCCCATCGAGCTTGGGCGTTTTGCGGTGCGTCTACCACAGGCGCAACCCTGACATGCCGCGGGGACTGTTGGTGGGCGGCTGGTCGACTTGGTCCTCCCGCCCCTTCTTCTTCTTCTTCGATCAGCAAGGATGCTGGAACATCATCATCGCCGTCATCGTCCAACATCCTCGGCGAGCGGGACAACCATTTCGCTTTGGTACCGCCCTTTGACCTCCGATCCCTGCCAGAGCTCTTGTGTGACTTCTTTTTCGCTTGCTGGGCAAGAAATGCCGTGCTCTCTGTCGTCATACGGCTTTCATGCCCGTCGAAAAGGTCTTCATGTAGCTCGTAGTCTTGATATCGAGCCGACAGGTTCTCCTCGTCTATGGCCATCGCGGCTCGCTCTTCGATATCTCCGGGGTCTGACATGCCATGATCGCCGGCCCTTAGATCTTCGTAAATCGACGGTGCCATATTGTTAGACGGTAGGAACCGCGATAATATGTGTGAGGCCATATTGCTGGGAGAGCTGTTGATTGTGGCGGGGCGTGGTATTGCTAGCGCGATTTTGCCCACAGAAGGACCTGGTGTTGACGCCAGCAAACATTACTTCTCAAAGAAATAACACACATCAGACTTCCTCTCATATATTTGTGTCTTTTCAAGCCGACTTCAAGCCAGTTTCGCGGTGTCTGTTGCTTGCACTTCTGTGTGCATCGTGATCATCGAATTACCAGTCACAAGGTTACCTGGTAGGATACCTGGGGATGGATCCGCTGCCAAGCGGCGGCCGTTCACCGGCACGGAGAAAGAGTTTTTCCGATGAACTATTCTGGGTGAGTAACAATCGGGAAATTTATATGCGGTCGAACGTCTGTCTTTGTATTGAAAGCCGTTGTTTATGCGGCGCAGCCACGATCTTATGAGGATAGGAAGCTTATAGGACAATATTGCTTGGACGAGTTTTCTCGGCGCTGCGCTAACCGGACTTCCAGCGCCCCAAGCAGGACAAGAAATCAGTAGCCATGGCGGGGCAACAGAAGAACAACACAAAACCGGCGGCAAAGGGCAAAAAGATGGCGCCGAAGGCAAAGAAGGCTGATGAGCGCGAGGAAACGTTCCAGGCAGTGGTATGCAATATTATTCAGCTATTAATTTATCCTATACTTACTTGCGCCAGGTTTTGACCGACTCTTTCGAAACGCGCTTCCTCCCATTCTCACTGGAGCGACCAAGAGTGAGTTCTGCCCATGCGACGTTCAGATCTAGATGCTCGGTGATCTTGCAATTTGTGCAATATTGCATTGGCTAATATGATAACAGTGCCTTCTCCCAATCGGCAACACGCCAATGATTGATTATACTCTGGAATTTCTGTCTTTCAACGGGATCAGAGAGGTCATTGTCTACTGCACGGCGCATACATTTGAAGTGGAAGCATACCTGCTGGCTTCAAAATGGAATCCTGCGACCTCCTTCGCCTCGCCATTCTCGAGTCTTGAGTTCATTCACTCTCAGTCCACTTCATACGGAGATGCAATGAGAATGATCGACAGCCGTGGGATTATTACTGGCGACTTCCTCTTAACATACGCTGATGTTGTCTCGAACTTACCTATTGGTCCTATACTCCACAAGCACCGAACGAGAAGAACTGAGGATAAGAACGCAATTATGACGGTTATCACAAGATATGGCGGGGTTGGGCCACATCGGGCAAAGCCCAAGGCAGTGGTACCAGTTTTCGTTAATAACCCACGCAAAGTTCGCATTCTTCACTATGATGAGATGACTCCTTTCGATGAGAGAAAATACATCGACCTGCCAGTCGAGGTGCTGGAGGAGCCTGAGTTTGAGATGCGTGGCGATTTGATTGACACTGGAATCGATATCTGCACCCCAGACGTCTTGGCTCTTTGGTCAGAGTCGTTCGACGCTGAGAAGCCGCGGTCCCAATTCCTTCACAATATCTTGAAGGATTATGAACTCAACGGGAAGACAATCCATATTGAAATCGTCGACAAGCATTACGCTGCGAGAGCCAGCACCCTCCAAATGTATGACTGCGTCAGCAAGGACATTCTCGGGAGATGGACGTTTCCAATGATTCCTGACAACAACTGGGTTATTGACCAGAAGTACAGCCGCGGTGCCGGTGGTATAATCAAAGAGGACCGTGTTATTCTCGCCCGCAGTTGCAAGATCGGCAAAAAGACCGTACTTGGGAGAGCAACCAGTATCGGTGACGGCACGGTTATTAGCAACTCCATTATTGGCCGTAGGTGTCAGATCGGCAAGAATGTTATCATCGAGGATTCCTATATCTGGGACGATGTTGTTGTAGAGGATGGTGCGCACATCCAGAAATCCATTATCGCCAGTGAAGCTGTGATTGGTAAATCTGCAGCCATTCTCGATGGAGCACTCATTTCATATTCTGTTCGAATTGGCAGCAACACAACCGTGAAGGCTGGTGAGCGTATTACCAGAGCAAAGCGCAAGCGCGAAGATGTCGATGGCGAGCCTCTTGCACGAGTGCCAGCAGACACCGCTATTGTCGGCGAAGGAGGCGATGGCTATGCCTACGAAGACACTGAGGAGGATGAAAAGGACGCGTGTCGCGATCTTCTCAGCACCCTCATCTACAGCACTGCACATCTCAACCTCTCCGACGATTCCTTTTCCCAGATTGGATCTGATGCAGGCTCTGACGAGGATGAAGCTGAGGGACGCTCCCGGCACTCAAGTTTTGCAGGCACAGTATCTGATGACGAGGCGTCAGGGGATGAGTCAAGCGGCCAAAACTTCCACAAGGATGCTGTTGCGGACGTGTTCAAGACCTTGAGTGAGAGCGGCGATTTCCACAACACCCGTGTGGAATTCACTTCACTCCGTCTCAGTAATAACGCCACTGACCACCACATGCACCGTGCCATTGCCGTTGGTTTCATCAAGCGCATTGTGCAGCTAATTGAGGGTGGTGCTGAGCCGCTCAAGGCCGTCAAAGAGACACTTGCACAGGAAGGTGCCACGGCGTTCCTGTCTGACGTTGCACTTGGTAGGGACAAGCGTGTTGGGGATCAGGCTGATCTCCTCACGAGCTTCCAGAAGGACCTTTGCAACCGTGAGAAGGGAGAGGCTGTTCTATTCAGTCTCTGCAAGGAGTTTTACGACCTAGAAGTTATTGAGGAGGAAGGCTTCGAGGCTTGGTGGAAGGACCCCAAGAGTAGCGAGACCGAGCACATGCGCCGTGTTCGGACGATGGCAGGTGGTTTCATTGAGTGGTTGGAGGAAGCTGAGGAGGAGGACAGTGATGATGAAGACGACGAAGATAGTGACTGAAGCGCCGAGCATGGTTGATTGTACACGATTTATGCCATGTAGGTAGTGCAGATGATTACGAAATGAAAATACCTGGGGGGCAAGACTCGGTAGTATCCTCAGCCGCAGTCCGAATGATCCGGCGTGGGGGCTGCTTTCAGGTATCAGTTCGGAGGATGGGTGATTCTAAAAATCATGGGCAGGTTGTAAGTTTTACGGCCAAGATTGTCCTTGGTTGACGCCTACCTATCTTTACTATAGAGAGGAATATATACACTTTAAAACAAGCTATAAATCACTGTGATGTATGTATAGATAGAATTATTCGCATTATGAACTCTGCAGGCCGGTATAGTACCAAACAATGGTAATCGTTCAGACCCCTTTCCCATGGGTGAGTGGGACTAACTTGAGAAGCCTCCAGGCGCTAATAATTATCAGATGGGCGTCTTACCACTAGACCACCTAGGTTTTTGAATTCAAATGTACTTGTATAAAAGTCAGTATACATGGGCGATCCTGAGTAGGGATACGGGGGGCTGCTATGAGCTGCATCGCATAGCTCCAGGAGGCATTATGCGCCCCGAAGAATATGGCCGAATTATAGAGCTCGGCAACGACATACTCTAGCTCTCAGAGCTTTATCCAAACATTGCATTCTATGGCTTGACATGATCTAGCGGCGGTATGACATACAAAAACAAACCCCCATCTCTATCTATCCAGTACTCAGATGTATCTCTTGCCAGGATCCACCCTATCCATCAACTCAATGCTCTTCTCGTACATAGTAAACACAATTCCGCCACTGAGCATCAGTCTCACCAACCTTGGCAACGCTCCCGACCACAGCGTCAACACTCCCTCCTTCCGCACAAGCTGGCTCCCACAGTCCCAACTATTCTTATACAGGTGCTTCGCTTCAATGCTCTGCATGCGCGTCTTGATCGTGTCCACAGGCTGCGTCACATACACCGTGATCAGGCCTGCTAGACCACCGATACCAAACGTGCTGGCTGCGCCCAGCTTCTCACCAGGCGCCACGTATGACTCTGCTAGCTGCTTGAAGAAGTTATATGACCCGAATCGCGTCGCCGAGTTGGCGGCCTGGCGTGCCGTTGTTGGTACGAAACCTTGGAAGAAGCCGCGGAGGCCGCGCTCGCGGGCGATGATGGGTACGGCGTGGAGAAAACCGCGTAGGCGGGGCTTTGCGGCTTTGCGATCATCGATCCTAGGAGTGTTAGTAGGCGATACGAGATTATATGGAGGAACTGGCTTACAGTGTGGTCTTGATGCTCTCAAATGGGGTAACTGCAAGTAAAGACTCGGTCACACCGGCTCCAAAACCGGCAATGACGGTGCGAGGGCCGGAGATGTGGCCGTTCTCATCTTGCAGCATGGACTTGAACTGGTCGAACGCCACGAACCGGACTCCAGCCTTCAGCGAGTTGCCGATTATCAGCGTGGTGCAGCCGGCATACCATGCTGGGCCAAACTTTGGCCACGGGAGCTTATCGGCACCGGATAACCGTTGGTTGAGTTGTGTTCGGGTTTTAGCAACTATCTTTATGTCAATATTTCCGTCGTCTGAAATCAAGAGCGCATCCTCCCCATGAAGTTATGCCGCGCAATCTCTCCTGGGGTAGCGCAAAGCTCTTCGAGGATAATCCTTATAATCAACCAGTAGCAGTTGCAACCGTCGCAGCCGCTCGAGGGGTTCAGACATACATTCAGCAGGGTAGGTGATAGCTACAGTCGCATTATTAGCCCATGCTCCAAAAAACAGCCCATCTCCAAAGTCTGTCGCCAAGCAAGCTCCACTTACAAATCTCGACGGCACCAGCACTTGCTCCAGCTATCACCGAGCGGAGAGCGCTTGGCTTCTCCTTGCGCTTCTCCGGCGCCTTCGTCGTCGACGCCATCTGCGCCTAATATACCCGAGGGTGACTCTCTGCGATTGCCGATCCTCCAATGGCTTAGAGCCAACGGAAATATCAAGAACGGCAAAGCAATTGAGCTACTGCCGGAGATTCGAAGCAAGGGCAAGGCAAGATAATTGAGCGAGTCTGCGTGAGAATGGAGTTGAGGATGTCCACCCCGCTATGGTACGAAATAAAGTTTTGACGAGGTCCGATGCGGCGTCGGCAATTATGACGAAATCTGGGGAACAGGGGCCCGCGGCTGCTGGCCTGACCTGGATTAGCGCTTAACGGGGCGACTTCGCGCCTCGCACCCTAAACGCCCACAACCCAATGGTCATGTCTTCTACTACATATGTAGAGGAAACTTTACTATATATCACATCTCAAGCTCAGGACTTGCAAAGGTAGGATTTGAAAGAGAGGTAGAGTATAACCTCTCGCCGAACTGCCTTGTCCTTCTATAGAGGTGCAAAGCTTCACTCTCAGCCTTGCGGGTGTCTACGGGGACATTCCGACCAGCAGTCTCAATGTCTTTCCGGTGGAATAGCCCACATATGAGAAAGCTATTTGGTATGAGTATGATAATAGTTTCTTATCTTCTTTTACTTTGTCCAGTTACTCGCCCTTTCCCACCTCTGTCCATATTGCCCATTGCTCTTTCCTCACACGGCATTGCTTCCTAACCCTGTTCATATCGCTTCTCATTCTTTTCTAATTCGATCACCTATATTATCTCTCGTTCTTTCCTATCTCAATCTATATCATTTCTCATTCCTTCCAGTATCTATGTATATTGCCAGTCGTTCTTTCTTATATTGATATATGTTGCTTCTCCTCCATTGCTACGTCTATCCATATATTTTAAGTTCGTACCTTCCACGGTACATTCAATTCTACTCACGACTTGAATAAACGACGATATAATCTCTCTTATCATACATCTCATCATACTGTCTCCCATCAGTATGTATAGTATCAACTCAATTTTTAGGGCGGTGAACGCTGCTGCCGCGGAGTCAAGTGATGCAAGTCATCCAATTCGCGAAGTCACGTCCGTATGGATACTGTGTGTCAGCATAATCTTCGTCCTCTTCATCAATGCTTGGGCTATTCGGGCCATTCGTCAACGCATGCGCGACCAAGCAGTTATATCAGCCACTCAGCGCGCAGAGTCGCCTGCCAGTGGTCCCCCAACGATGGAAACTCTAAGTGGACAAGGCCAGTCCGGTCCCTATCAGCTGGGATACCAGCTTCAAGCACTGTCATCTACACCACGCATATCGGCGTCCGAACGACTTACTGCCGTGCCGAGTGACTCATCGAATTATACAGAGCGAAACGATGGACGGCATCCCGTAGCTGCCGGGAACGTGGCTTCAGTTTCTCACACACCCGACCAGACTGAGGAACAATTACCAAAGTATACGGAACGCGATTATGACTTGCCCGATTACGCGAATCAAAATCAGACACCGGCGCATGACGGGTGAAGAGAACTACGGATGGAAGCCTCGACCCGAGCAAGTTGGATGTTTGAAGCTCTCTATGTTCGAGCGAACTGCGGTTGGATGGTAAATCCAAGAAAGTCGATAAAACAGTCATATTGTGGTTTTTTTACGACATCGTCATGAGTCTATGGTCAGAATGACAACCATCGTCGAGCCACTGATATCGCGCTTGGAACCGCGGAAATGGTGGTAGGTGCCGAAAGCCGAGCTGTTCTAATTCCGCACTGACAGGACTTCCGTCAGGTGTGCCGAGAATTTTCCTTTTGGCCGATGGATTGGTCGCGCCTTATGAAGTAGGATGCAACAAGGCCCGCGTGATACAACACAGTGTAGAAAAACATATAGGTACATAGTGCCTCAAACTCTGGAGAGTAATGGAAGAAGTTTACCTGTATTCAAAAGGAGCATAGATCATGGCAATGAGCACCTGTATTCAGCTGCTCATGACCATGATCTATGCTCCTTTTCTACTAGGGTTGGACTGCCGTGATGCTACCTCCGGGACGGATCAAGTGCGGAGTAAGGTCCGAGCAGTGGGGTGATGCGGGGGTGGAAAAGCTGAATTGCTTGTTGCTCCTGACTAATAATGAACGACAACAGACTCATGCTCAGGAGAGAGGGCGGGGGTTAAATTCCGAATAATCACCGGAGCTGAAAATTTTGGTGCTTTCTCGACTGAAGCTTTATTAGCCGAACGGTTAATATATGGGGACACAAGCTAGAAAGAACTGACATCAAGCGCCGGCTACAGGCGGCGCGGAGGGACTTCCCGAGCTTTGTCGCTCCTCCCTCGTCGAAAGCTCTCAGACCATACAACGGTGCACCAGCACGTGGAATCGTTGAAGTCATGTCTCCACAGGACATGGGAACCCGTTGGATATTAGATGAAGAAGGCAGGAAGAGCATAGTCTACTAATTATGCGCTACTGGGAATGATTACACTTTTGACTAAAATTCAGGGGCCCGGCTCTGATGGCCTCTTGTTGCGGTCCATGGATCCTCTGAAAACGTCATCAACCCGCGACTTGACGTCGAACGACCATCGCAAAGTCTATTTGGCTCGTGGGTCAGTAGTACTACAACGAGAGGTAGGGCTTCACTTCTGTTTTGCTTCACAATCTTACTATCGGGCCAATATCACCAGCCTAATTCAACAACTCCAAACAGCATTGTGACTCTTACTATCACTGCCGTCACGATCGCGGTCCACCACCTAAGCCTATGTCCTGGCTTCTTAAGATCTCTGATTCTGTTGCATTCAATTTCCTTGCTCTACAGCATTTGTGTATTAAGATGCCTCCTCTAAGATGCATCCCTCCTCCTGCTAAGGCAATCAAGGTAATTATCTTATACCACTCCATTAAAAACACCTACTAACTGCTTTAGACCGAACGTACGCACGAAGAGAACCAAGAGCGGGCCTACATTGCTGCCTCACGGAGGAGTGATCGCTCACTAGAGGCGCGAGTGGAGTCGGCTAAGCGTGCATCGGAAATACACAAGCGGCGGACCGGGAGATCACTGCGAGTCTCCGAGGAAGATGTAATCAACGAGGAGATGTATGAGGAGGAAGAAGATGACCTTCCTCACCAATACCGGTGCCTTACCGCCCATCTCCACAGCCAGACGACCGATTTCAACCATCAGTTGTCGGATTACCTCACGAACCACGTCGCGATGCGGTCAGCTCTTGAAGGGGCCCTTCGGGACTCGTATGCCACACAGGCAGCACAAGAAGCAGGTCAGGTTCCCAATCCATATCCGAGCGTTGCCAGTGTGATGAATGCGCAGATGGGTTATCAGGCTCATATAATGGGCGATAACCACCCGTCGTACGCTATGCAGAATATCATGCCGACAATGCCAATCGCCATACCACATGCTCCAGCATATTTGCACCACCAACAGTTTCAAAGCTACGATCCGCAGCCACGACTTACGCAGAGCCTCCACAATCGACGCCAGTATCGCAACCAGTGTCAGGCCGAGTCTGTGACGAAATGCCAGCAATCAGCTGCTGTTAAGTCGCCTAGTCCAGTTACTTCGAAACCAGATCGTGGCAAGTCTGTGCCAGTCGAAATAAAGTCCGAGTCGCCTGCTTTGCAATCTATCGAGCAGTCCCAGACGCCCATTTCCCGATCGTACGAGCCGCGACCTAAGTTTTCAAAACGGCCTGGGCCTGCCAATTTCAATAGCACGGATAGCTCTATCACTGCAGGGTTGTCCTGCGACAAATCGTTTATGCCGCAGGTTAACATCCAAGCCGCAGACGGCGAGTTCAATCCGTTTGCAACTGCGACGCCACAGGATGATGGCCTCTTCGATGCGAACCTTGGATTTCCAAACGACCCCATGATGGGCATGTTTATGGCGGGCAATGAGGCGCTCAATGCGCCCCATTCGTTCGACAGCAGCTTGGATACTTCTTATTCTGGAACTCCAGCACGAAAGCTGGACCTAGGTTTGAAGACCCATGTGGGCGGACTGGACTCCACTGTTAGTAGTGGCATTGCACCCGCCCAGCTGGAGTCGGCTGCCGTGAAAAAAGGCCTGGATGTCATATCGGGAGTTCCAGCCAGGCTTAAAAATCCTGCGACTGGAACTGCGAGCACGAGTGCGACTGGAACGCCAGGGATTGCGCCAGACAAGTGGAATGAGTGGATTGACCCTGGAGAGTGGGAGGGTGGTGTTCAGTGACATCGGCTTTCCTCTTTCTCTCGGGCCAGCCACGGGATTTTTATACATGTATTAATATTAGGAACTCGAATATTGGCCGGTTCCAACATTCGTTTTATACATTATACTAGATAGGGCAGTAGGCCAATTTAGAAATTTGTCACAAATAGATTATAAAGAGCTATAATAACTGGTACAAGGGAACATAACGGAAAGTTATAATATAAACAGCTAGATGCTTGCTATCTTATCTATAAACGGACATACAAAAATACATATATAAGGAACAAATATTAAACATAGATAATAAGCTTTAACGTGGTTCACAAGTGAGCGACGCATCCAAGTGAGCGACGCATTTCACCCCAAC
>JPJV01003721.1:0-11909 GCA_000750745.1 Pseudogymnoascus sp. VKM F-4281 (FW-2241)
AAATAGAGTATTTTGTCAAGAAATGGTGTTGGCGCGATTTCGTGTATCATTCGGTGTACATGTACGTTAATTTTGTCGTCTTTAGCAATTGTGAAACATTACAAGTATGCTCAGCGGTGATATAATCATTGATGATTGGCATATGCCGTTAGATTTTTGACAATTGTAAGACTGTACTTCTAAACTAGGCGGTGGTATAATCACTAATCGCCAGTACGAAGTCAGATATTAGTATAGTTGTGTAACATTTTTGACAACTGCACAAGCAGGATAGGCAATGATATACAACATTCTAGCATAATCAATCATCAGTGTATCCCGATATATGTTAGTATAGTTGCTAACGCCCTTGACTGGGGCTGGCCCGTTCCGTTACCCCGGAATTTCACCCACAGACTGGCCCTGTTCAATCGAACCAATCATGGCCGAAGCTAACCAGTTTACTTACGTATATACTGTAACCGCCGAGTTTAATTATGAAGAATTGATGTTCGACTTCTCGTGTTGCCTTTGGATGAGCAACGCTCAATTGTCGAAACATTCTGTCTGTGGAACTTTTTAGAGCATTTGTTCAAGTAAAAGTGAACGTCACCCTCGCATCCTGTCATTTGTTTGAAAATAATAGCTACTAGCATCGTACTACATCAACAATCCATCCATTTTGAAAACAGGCTTCTGGAGCTTCCGCCCCCGTTTTCCTTCTTTTCTTTTTACTCTCTTGAAATTCAGCTCAGCCCTCAAAATGGACACTGAGGGCGAAAACCCAGCATCACTCTCACAGAAATACCGTGAGTCATAGGGGCTGGCAGGAGGGCCAATTCTATTGTGTCCATGATTGTATGTGACTGCTCGTCACATACTGTGGTATTGATGGGATGGGATGCCTTAGAGTGGAGGGTGAGTGACGGTGACATCGCCCTCACGATTTATGTTGTAAACGTGAGTGGAATCCAAGTCTCTGGCAAGTGCTGGCAATCGTGATTTAATTACTAACCAAACCTATGCTTCTGTTAAAGTTGGGACCAGCGGGCTCGTGACATCTCCCAACCCTCATGCCCATCCATGCAATCGTATTCAGCTAACCCGAGTTCATTGATACAACCCCGTTGTCATCTCACGAAAAATCCCATTTATACAGGTACCTCAACATCCTTGCTGGTATCGAGCTCCTCGTGACGACGAAGGTCCATAGGCTTGGAGAGGAGGGGAATGACATATGGGTCAAAAG
This sequence comes from Pseudogymnoascus sp. VKM F-4281 (FW-2241), assembly GCA_000750745.1. Classification (NCBI taxonomy): domain Eukaryota; kingdom Fungi; phylum Ascomycota; class Leotiomycetes; order Thelebolales; family Thelebolaceae; genus Pseudogymnoascus; species Pseudogymnoascus sp. VKM F-4281 (FW-2241). The sequence goes on from JPJV01003721.1 coordinate 1,229, forward strand.
TAAGCCAGTAAGGGTTTTCGAGGTGGTATTTCTGGCTCTGAATGTTCCCATCAGCACTGGTCAAAAAATGCCGCGATACAACCCGGAAGCAAGGGGACTTACAGCCTCGTTCTCGAATCGTTCAATGATAGTAAATGCCCGAGGGTCATGAACGTCTTGCATAACAAGCCAATCAATTGTTTCGCGATCCTTCCGGTAGATCCGAGCGGCTTCAACAAGCTTGGCCTTTAGGCGGGGAATAGACTCTGGGTCCTCATTGCAGTAGAGGTGGACGCTAAGGGTATAGACCATGGTCGCTATTCGTCGACGGAGTCGGCTTTAATGAGGATTAAAAGGATTGGATGGATTAGAAGTGTATATAGTTGTAGTTATTTCAAAACAAATGCGAGGAAGAGATAGCAGATCACGTGAAAATGACCCAACAAATCCATTTATATGTTCGAACCACTAAATCGCATCGCCCGACATTCGGGATGACCGTTCAAGCGGCAAGGGAGTTTGGATTTCAATTTCAGGCCTATTTGGCACGATTGGGCTGTCGTGCATCTTTTACTCAAGTCTGTGGATGGCAGAGCGGACGGGATGGTCAAATGCCCCATTCTCCTTGGCCCAATTCTCGCCCCCGTGCAGTCACTCCCAATTATCAGCATTCAGTGCTGTGTTCCCGCTCTTAGACAACGTATTGCTGCTTTTACATACTCGTAAATCTCTAGTTTAGAAAGCTACTTATTGATTCACAGATATGCAAGAGATTATAAAAAGAAGGGATCGTCCGGCCCACTTTAAAACTCACCCTCAACCACACAGCAAAAATAACCAACGCTCCATTGACCAAGATGAAGTTTACTCTTACCCTCTTCAGCATGGCCCTTGGCCCTATTGTCATCCAAGCTACCACTACTCCCATAACCCAGTTAAAGTGCACTCCAGGAATGTATATCTGCGCTGAGGCGTCTTGGTGTGGCCGGAAAGAATCAATTGTGCGTATCTTGACGCTTCTCTTCCTTGCTAATCATACAAGGCTCGCAAATGGTTTCACCGCCATGTGTTATCTACGCAAGGCTCAACTAGAAACATGCTTATCTTGTGCTACAGGCTGTCTGCAAACGTACTGGCGATGGCTTTGAGGAAAAGCTATGTTGCAATAACGGTTGCGAGACTAAAGGTCTCTTAACGCGCTGCTTGTAAAGGTATTTCCGAAATCACTGCTTAATTAAGTAATAACAATTGGTATCTAATATCTGGGGGGTAGAACGGCATGATTTGCGGATTAATACCCACAAATTTTACAGTGTTAAGAGGTTATCAAATGTTCTATGGACAGATAGCACAATATTTGCATGATCAGATATACTTGTTTAATTTTTAACAGAGTCAGCGTGACTATTTCGAACTGTGTCAAGGGACAAACCCGTCTATAATAGATTAATATGGCAATTACAACGTTGGGTAATTGAGGACTTTTATTTCAATCAGAATTGCTGTAAACTCTTTCCGTTATGCGTACTCTATTCATTGAGGTGCATTTTAGCAACCGTAAGCATGGGGTGTAAACTCGGACCGTGCCGATTGCTACCCGCCTATTTATAGAGGGTGGCCCTTACTCTACCCCGCCTTGCATTGGGAGAGGGAACTCTTCGGAATCCGAAGCTTCAAATCACGCTCTATGTAGCAAGATCCGCACAAAATACCCTGTAGCCATCATACTGCCTTGGGCGTGGCTCAACGCGTGGGTTATACGCATAATCTGGGCAGCGCCATATCTTCAAGCATGGTACACATTGAATTTTTATCTCACAGCTGACAATTACTCATCCCATCGCCGTTGATATCCGTAGAATACTGGGCCTTGGTAGGTGCGCGCAGTCCACGCGTTCGTGCACGAAGTACTCCCTTACTCCCTCCTACCTATCTGGGTGTGATCTGCGTGCATCCCACAGCCTTGCCAGATGCGTTTCTCACGAGAAGAGTGGCCAGAACCGGATATCCGGTTCGGATTCACCTATTTATCGCGGTCTTATCTCCTCGCCATAATTGTTTTGTCTTTATCTTCTAGTTATTCGCTTGAGAAACCATGAGGGCACAGTTTCACGTCGCCGTCGCGCTTCTCTACAGCGGCGTCGCTGTCGCAACGTCAACCCCTAAGGTGGTCGACAAAACACGGGACGTGACGTATGCCGGGCTAGAACGCAATGGCATCGAAGTCTTTCTCAATATTCCCTATGGCCAGGATACGGGTGGCGCCAACCGATTTAAGCCCCCGAAGCCATATGTCGCTGCCGCTGGGAGTACCATCGAAGCGAAGTCATATGGCCCTTCTTGCCCGCAGCAGCTTGGAGGGTGGACCCCTCCCATTTCTCTGGGCAACATCACGGACATATCTGAGGACTGTCTGAACCTAAACATAGCCAGGCCGAAGGGAGCATGTGCGGGCGACCACTTGCCCGTAATGGTGTACATACATGGCGGAAGTTTTTGGGCGGGGGACAACCACGAACCCACTATCTTGCCAGATGGAATGATTTTAGAGTCGGAGAAAAATGGGTTGCCAATTATCCATGTTGCATTGAACTATCGGTTGGGATGTGAGAAATCCCACTATCTCCTAGTTTTGTTAGGCTTCTGAGATTGCTGACATATTTGGATAGTCTTTGGGTTTGCACAGTCCGATGCTCTCGAGACTGAGGGCTCAGAGAATGCTGGACTTCGAGACCAGCGGCTCGCGATTGAGTGGGTTAGAGACAACATTGGGCATTTTGGCGGCGACGGAAATAAGATCACCATTTTCGGACAGTCCTCTGGTGGTGAGTTCAGCTCCAAACTTTCTGCTCACACCCTAGCTCATTTACCGTAGGTCTGTCAATTGGCATGCAGATAATGGCCTACGGAGGAAGCAAGCCCGTGCCATTTCAGCAAGGGATATGCCAGAGTCAAGCGCTGGAGCCTGGGATCACTGGCAACTTCACCATTGACGCCATGCGCCTTTTAGTCGACTACGTCGGTTGCAACAAGACAGATCTGCACTCTGCTGAGACTGTGGCATGCCTCCGTGATTTCGACACACAGACGCTCCTCTCGGCGTCGCTGGACACATATGTTGCGGACATTGCCCACAACATTGGCGACATCTGGCTACCCGTTGTTGACGGCGACTTCCTCCCAGCAGCGCCCTCGCAGCTCATCCGCGAGCACCGTTTCGCCAAAGTTACCACCATGATTGGGTGGTGCGAGGACGATGTCACCTTCTTTACCGACACCACCATCACCACCCCGGCCGACACCAGCGCCTTCATCTCATCCTACGTCCCGGGCGTGACACCCGAGAATATCGAGCACCTCTTGTCCCTCTATCCCGTCTCCGATTTCACGGCCGACCCGGCTGCTACGAATTTCTCGAGCGAATTCTTCCGCGCTGCGCGCATCTTCCGCGATATCATTATGGTGTGCCAGCCGATCTGGTACGGGGACCACATCGCTGCTGCCGGGAACGACGTCTACCTGTACAACTGGAACCAAACGATCCTGGACGCGGTCCTGGAGTCTATTACAAACGAGACGGGGTTCGGGTCGATTCATACCGCGGAGTTTGCGTACATCTTTGGAAATTTGTCGCACTATGACATCAATGGGTACCCCTTCAACCCTGCGCCTGAGGACTATGAATTGCGAGATAGGGGATCGAGGTCATGGTCGACGTTTGCAAGTGTCGGGAAGCCTGGGCTGAAGAAGCGTAATACGTTCCAGGGTGTTAAGAAGGCTTTCCCGAGCGGTGGGGATGATGTATATATCTTTGTTGCTGGGGGACCGCATGAGGGGTTGTCGGCGATCGATGGCCCGCACTCGACGGAGGCCCTCCGGGAGCAGAAGTTGAGAGAGAGGTGCGGGTTTATAAACTCACCCGAGATGATTGAGCAGTTACGGTACTAGACCTGTAGGCTTCTGGCCGGTATTTACACTACGGTCCTACGACGCCAGCAATGAGTAAACCGTCGTTGACTCCATTTTACCTACACCCGTAACCAGCTAGTAAATATCAACCGTCTAGGGCTGTAACCGCCGGCTTATTTTCATGGAGTACGTAGAGGCTGGTGCCAACATAATAAGTATGACAATTTTACTTTTTATCTAAAGATGGGATTCACCGAGATGGGGATGAACTGAAGATTATTATGATTAGGGTATCCTCGATATCAGCCTCGCGATCTACCTACCTACCAGTGTCATCTGCTTAATATTATTCATTCCTAAATGTCCCCTCTCGCATCACCCTCGCCTCTGATCCCTCTGGGTTCCTCCAGTACATAAGCAATGCCTCCCTTGCCACTGCCGCGCTCCCTTCTTGAACAAGGCCAGCATTTTCAAAGTCGCTCATTATCACCGACATCCAATAGCGGCACCCTTCCCACTCCGGCGAGAAGTTAAACGCATCCCTCTTATTCTCTATAATGAGCTGCATAGCATCACCCACGGTGATTGGTTTGGTTGGTTTGAAAGAGAATGGCTTCAGCGTGTCTTTGGTGTAGGGATCGGCAGAGGAGGCAGTCTCAATCTTGCCACGCAGCCCATCACTTCCATAGCCCGGAGCCATGTCTAGCATCACATTTGCCTGCGGAGTGATCTGGAGACACATCGTCCAGTGGTTTGTAGGTGGTTGGCCGTCCTCGTCGCCCTCATTGAGATCATTTCGAAGTGCACATAAATGTATTTGGTCAACGGCAGCCGTCAAGTTGTTAGTGACAAGATTATCTAAGTCCCAGTTGTTGTTAAATTTAGGGATTTCGTCGACATGTTCTAGTGCTGGAGACATGGCTGTAGACTTGAGTCCGAAGATAAATATAACGACAAGGGGAAGTCGTGATACGACCGCGGGTGTTTGCAGCCTAAGCGCGTGGTCACGAAACGCGTGGTCACATGAACCATATATAACTATATAACTGGCTGGAAACCAAACATTGGTAAATTCAATCCGAGAAGATTACCTACAGTTTCGCTCATCCCCTAGACGTGTGCTAATGCTCAGTACCACCTATTCAAACGATTATCTTACCTTTCTAATAACCGCCGTGATCCTGAAGTGTAGAGAGTGATGTTATCGCGTGTGCATTGTGGGTGCTGGTGGTCTGGAAATTATGGTACCATACGGCCGAGTGTCATATATATATTCCTTCCCAAGGCAGGTCGCACCTTCTTTTCCACGTAAACCGCATCTTCCTCCACGTAAGTCGCTCTTTCCTCTCTACGCAAGTCGTACTTTCCTCCCACACAAGGCGTTCCTTCCTTCCCCATCCCCGCAAGTCGCTCTTTCCCCTGAGAATAATACATCAATACCACCTAGTACTATAGCGCTAAATAGTTGAAAGTGAGGGTCTGTTCTCACAACTATAGTAAATGCCAACGGAGTAACAAAAAGATAGAGAGGGAGGGCACTTGTAAATCCACCTCTAGCGCTCATGTCCTACTTGGCAGACATAGAGCCTGTGAAAACAACGCAAGCCGTGTCGCCGTCAATCTCGAATTGACGTTATACAAGAGGTGAACAAATGAGTATCCACAGCTCCACGTAAGCTATACATAGTAGTGGTTTATATGTAGTATTTAGGACGTGCCTCATGGACAAATGGACAGGCACAGGCACAGGCACAGGGACCAAGACGGCTATCTCGTCTCGCTTCTCGCTTCGGCGCTCTCAGCATCTCTCTACGCCAAAAATGTGCCAATGAGAGCGGCCCAAATGCGAAAAATCCGCACAATGCACCGAATCGCAGCCGTTTGTCGTAACTCGGACTTTTATACGAGTTACGAGTTACGAGCTGCATCCGACCACCATCCCAATCCCCCCTCATTCCAATTGCCATTCCACTGAAACACCACACACACGCCCACCACGCCCACAACGCCCACAACACCCACCATTACCACCACCGCTCCTCCACCGCTACTCCAACAATTTGCCGCCAGCCAGCTTCATCCCCTACCATTATCTTGCACTACTATACAGTAGCCCCGGAGCACAAGGCTTATCTGCATTTGGGCCAACGGCTAACCTCGCCCCGGTCCACCCCCATGCGCTCGTCACAGGCTCCGAATGGTCCTGTGCCCGGCAAACTGAATGCCGTTTGAAGATCTTGGAGATCGATCGAGTACGACAGAGGCTCAATCCTCCCCAATGGACCAGGACCAGGACCAGGACCAGGGCCAGGCGCAGTCCGCGCCGGCATCACGACCCCAGGCCTTTCGTCGGCCGCATCACAAGTCGCGTCTGGGCTGCATTCAATGCAAATCTAGAAAAATTAAGGAAGGTTACCATTCTTCACATTGAGGGTATACCCTCAATTCTCCTTCCTCTACATAACCTCCTTGCGTCTCCTAGAGTCACGTGTATTTTCTTTATATATATTAATGTGGCAGTTCACGTGATGTTTACCGTTTGACCCATCCTCATCGTTATCACTGAACTTCCTGGCTAACATCCTCTTTTTTAGTGTGACGAAAATAAACCAAGCTGCGACAAATGCGTGAGATACAATACACCATGTTCATTTGTAGGACTTCAGCCATCGAAGCCGGCCCCGGAGGTCCAGGCCAACTCGTCTCCCAAGCTCGCTCAGCGCCCTAAGCATAACAATGGCACTTCCCACACAACGCCCTATCCTTCTCCATCAGTCTCCCAGGGTCCTTCGAATTTTTCCCTCCTTTCCAGTGCTCCAGATTCTTTCACATTAATGGACCTTGAACTTCTCCACCACTGCAAGCTCTCTCATCCCCTTCCCCCTTTCACGCCATCTAACCATTCTCAGACACAATCTCAACCTGCTTCACCATCTCCGATCTGCGCTGCTGGCAAACCGCCGTGCCCGCCATCGCAGTCGATTACCCCTTTCTCATGCGCGGAATCCTCGCCACTGCCGCGCGCCATCTCGCCTACCTACGTCCCGCCCAGCGTGACCGCTACATCACCGCGTCAGACAAGCACCACCACCTCGGGCTGACGGGCTACCGCGAAGCCCTGACAGAGATTACGCAGCAAAACTGTCACGCGTGCGCCGCCTACACGCTTATGCTCAACGTCTACGCATGGACTTCCTTCCACGGCTCCGGCAGCTTCTTCCTGCCCGATTTAGACAGCGACTCCTCGCCGAATAAAGTCGAGCTCATCACAATCCTCCGCGGCGGCAACGCGGTCATGTCCGTCGCGAAGCACTGGGTCGTTGTCGGCCCGCTTTCAGCCGTCTACCTCCCTTGGGTCAACTGGGATAAGGACCCCAACATTAGCCGCCTGCCCAGTGTGCAATCCCTCCTTTCCCGTCCAGAAGACTCCTCTCCCATCCTCCCCCACGAAGACGACGCCCGCCTAGAGCGCCTCGCAGCTCTCTGGGCCGCTCCATCCTCTGATCTGCCCTCCCCGCCTAGCTCACACGGAGGCGCGCCATCTGGGCCAGCGGCGCTGACGCCAGAAGCGCGGCAGGTGCTCTTTGAGGTGCTATTCTTGCTGCGGCGCATCTTCGTCATCAGCGTCGCCGATAATGGCATTGAGGCGCAGGCCGCGACGCTATCGTGGTCGATCATCGTGTCTGACGCGTATATCGCAGCGGTGCAGCAGCGTAGTCCTGCGGCGCTGGTGCTGCTGGCGCACTACTGTATTCTGCTGAAGCGGTCGGGGGAGAGGTGGTGGATTGAGGGGAAGGCGGAGGAGCTGCTGGGGAAGATTAAGCGTATATTAGAGGCCAGTGGGGAGGGTTGGATGCAATGGATTGAGTGGCCGATGAGGGAGGTCGGAGAGGGAAGGTGGAAAGGGAGTGTGTCAAGCCGGTCGTCGACAGTGGCTGGGACGCCGATTTAGAGGCTGGGGATGTAGTTGGTTTGTGACTAACTGCTTGGCGGCTGGTCGCTCGTCTGTTCGTTCTTGTCTTTATTTAGTGAGCAAGGATTGGAGTTTTTTATCAAAGTATGGCATCGGTTATGGTGCCTATGCATTTGCATCTATAGAGAGAAGTTCAAGTCTCTAAATACGATTACAGCATCTGGAATAGTCTTGCAATATAGCAACGGGCAACATAGTGACTCTAGCTGTTGCAACTTTCACTGGTAACTTGTAGTATAACATTGTAATATTCGTCAACTGCAATCTTCCGCCGGCCTCACTGACAGTGTTGCGCCAGCCATGATATTAAACCTCCGAGCTACTGGGAAGCGAATTAATTTGCGGTGGACCTCCGTTAACATCCTGCATTCCCTCCTGTACAACCCCGTTGTAATCCAAGTGAACAAGTTCCATCTGAGGCGGTCAAATCTTCCCCACTCCTTAGGAAATATAAAATTGCTCATGCCAGCGAACTCAAAGTATCTCGGATACCAGCCCGCATCGTCCCAATCCACCAGCACCAAATTCCTTGTCGTGCTTTCGAGTATTATATTCCGAGGGGCGAGGTCATGGTGCGTAAAGACGAGACTGTCTTCAGGCTGGGTAGGCCCTGCGCAACTCCGCCGATGTTCCTCCGGGCTCTTCCCCGCTTCGCGGCGGAAGGAGACGAGATTATGCCAGAAGTTAATGATAGACGAAATTGTTGACGGCAGTGCCCGCGGAGGCACGCCGAACCTGTCGTCTAGCCACATTGAACGGCAGAGGCCTGTGCCTAAGGAGCCTGCAGTCTGACTTGTAGCCGCCCGCATCCGCCGCAACATTCCCCGCAGCTGGAAAGCTAGGCGGAACGTTGAAAACCAGCCAATATCAGTCCAGGCATCCATGAGGGTACGGCCATAAATGCGTTCTTGGATGCATTCGAAATGTCCATCTCCTTTGGCGACGCGTTTGATGTGGGGAACCCGGACATCGAGTGCCTCTGCCTTGGCGATAGCTTGCACCACGTCCTCTATCTTGTCTTTGCCGTAATGTTTCGCGACATAGGACCCCGAGATTTCAATCACACGTGCATTGTCACCTCTTGCTCGGAGTTGGATAATATGTTCTACCAAGTCATCGTCCTGAAGATTCTCCACCGGATCAACCGCCTCCACGACCATCTCACCCTCGCAATGTTGTAAGGCCTTGGATTTGATCGGCACCATTAGCGCTGTAGAGATAGTTTCGTAGTATGCGCGAAGCCATGCGCGAGTATAAAGCTATGAAGTTGAGCCACCAGTGCAGCTACGCGCTCGCAATTAACGTGGTGTCTCTTTTAGAGTCTGTGTTGTTTGTACTCTAGAGATGACACCCCTAGTCTCATGTGTAATTATAGGCTTGGCTAAAATAGCTTGCGTTACCACCGAGCATTCTGTCAACCATAAACCGCCGGGATCCTAACACTTGCTTTAAGAGTAGCAACCTCAAATGTTTGATACTTATATCTGTTCCGGTCCAATCGGAACAGGTATAAGTAACAATCAGAGGTTGTGCTCGCTCATGAGCGGCTGACGCAACCACAAGCTTCTCAGCTTCTCGTTGTACCAGCCCAACCACAATTCAGTACCTTTTCTATATAAGTTATATAACAAAGCTACCTCAATCTCACGGTTGGGCTGGCCGCTCATGAGCTGGCACAGCTCATGGTTGGGCCGGAATATGTTTTAGTAACTATAAGATATATATCGGGCCATCTGTTTTTCGTACGAACAATTTATCACATCGAGCTCCTGAATACCAGTCGCGTGTCTACGTATTGAGCGAGCATTTTTGATTATTCTATCTATATCATCTTAGATTTCTGTTCTTTGATAGCTAGCGCATAGCTATTCAGTGAGTTACTATTCCCCTTGACCTCCGTTTCCTATTCATTGCGCCTAAAATCCTAACATTATATGTCAAGTCATGATTCTCTTTGATAATAACTGGGATACCGACAAGCTTGAACAAGAAGCTCTTTTACGTCAAGTTCAGAAAATCCACCTCGTCGCATACGAGAACCGAAGCAACAAGGGGGACGAAGAAGGGCTCGCAGCAACCAATCATTGGTGTCTCTTCCTGGAGCTCTCAAGCATCGAGTCAATTAGGCTTGATATGGCGCCTGGGTACGGTAGCGACGGTTTGCGTGGAAAAATTGAGATTTCGACGAAATCATATGTTTGTACCAACAAGAGTATTAGAACTCTTACCTTCCACCCCGCGCTGAGTGTCACGCCCCGAAACATTGTTGAGCTCATTACACAGAAGGGGAGGCAGAAATACCAGTTCACTCCGGAATGGGAGGGTTGCAGATACTGGAACTTGATTTTATTTCAAGACCTAGAAGCTGATAAATACATTCAAGAAGGAAGCGCACAGATGGTGGCACTGGACTTAGCGTCCTATTGGGCATTTCCAGCTGGACAAGAGAACCGTAATATGGGACAAGGGGTGTTCCGCAACTAGACTGTTGTGGATAATTATACTATCATTTGCTATCACCGCCGTCTACAACTGTTGCCACCGCTATTTCTCGATGCCTATAGGGGAAGTGTAGTCGCCGCCGTAACATCGTCAGGAGAATCAGTCATTGCAACCGTCCCGCCGGACGCGTCACAAGGGACTTCTGCGACCCCTCACTTTGGTCTTTTCCCAAGGTGGTCAGACCAGCCATCCAGTGGTCCATCCACGTGCGATGATGCCAGCGTAAGAATTCTTGCGTAAGAAGTTAAAATATTACCACCTTTTTATACACCCCCGAAATATAATCTGAACAGCCAACCCGCTCCCAGCAACCCTACC